>CM060969.1:2557500-2782500 GCA_030765045.1 Tenodera sinensis
GCCTTGTTAGGTCCCGGGAAGACCAATTGAGGAACTACTTGATGAAAAAGTAGTAGCCCCAGGTCGTGAAGACCACCTAACTGGCCAGGAGGGATTGGAACGTTGACCACATACCACCCTCCAGTACTACACCCCACCAATGATGCCTGTAGTGGGCCGAGGTGGGGGATGCAGTGGCTGGGCAGTAAGTTTGGCTCTTCATGGGCTGTTGTGCCATGGCTTAGTTTTGGTATCATTATTTAATGTTGAATGAAAATGATCTCATTCTGTGTGAAAAAGTGTGTAGTTGACCCAATTTCATGGGTATGTTAACATACTTATCTGTACATACATCAAAACGCGCCTGTAGTTCTTCAAATTCAACTGCAACTTTACGAAGTTCATCTTCTTCGTTGCCTGCACTGCCTGGCTCATCTTCATCTTCATTATCATAGGCTTCTATTATTGCTGCTGCTACAGCGCTCACAACCTGCTTTGTTTCTCTCAATGCATCGTAAGATTTCTGCAAAAGTAATACATTAATATCATTATCTACACCCATCAACTGAATTGCTTACATTTAAAAGTAGAAAAATTATAATTTTCAAATGTGTTATTTTGCACTGAAGAAACTTGCCATGGCTTAGTTTTGTATGCCAACCAAATTGCTGCTGGTCTACAGGGAAAATATGAATTGATTTAATCTAAAAGTTGAGTCAATTAATAACACTAAACAACACTTATATTTATAATTTTCCGGAATGCATTTCGGAGACTAACTTTCCTCCATTATCAACCAGACAATGACTGGGTTTCCATGGTGCAGATGGCGATGCTTCTTCTGATGTTTCTTCTGGTAACAGTTCAAGGAACTTGCTGAAAATACCTTTCTGGAGAATGTCAAAATTAAATACTCAGTTTCTTTTTTTAAAATGAAGATTTGCTCCCATATGGACAACTCTTGTTTTCTGGTTATGTGTTTGAGAAGTTTTGGTTCTGGCTTTATGTTGTGATGTTTTGTCCGAAAGTGAAAGGTAACTGCTGATTTTTCCAATTGTTTGCTCTTGATGTTCCTAACATATTCCTTGGATCTAATTTCTAAATTTCTTTTGGTGTTTCCTATGTATACTTCATTACAATCACTGCATTCAATTTGGTATATGCCAGACTTTTTGTTAGGTGGAATAGCATCTTTGATGTTTGAAAGCAGCAGGCTTTTTATGGAGTAATGGTTTGCTGGTGCTAGATGAATGTTGTATTCCTTGAACACTTTTTTAAATTTATCAAAGGCCCATGGATGAGATGTGATTGACTCACCTTTTAGATTAAACTGATTATAACAACACTGTTTTCAAACTTCTAAGAAAGGAGGATAAAATATGAATTGGTTGGAGAATTTAATGTCACACTGGCAATCCGCCATGGTAGCTCAGTGGTTAGAGCAGCTGCATGTGAAATGGAAGGTCCATGGTTCAAATTCTATCTGTGGCATTGAATTTTTCAGTCCTGATACCACCTCTCTAATCTTTCACATTATTATTGTTTATTACAATCTTAATGGTAAACAAAACTGAAGCTATTAGCCTCTTGAGCGCTATGGACATAAAATCACATCCATTTAAAATGGCAGATAAGCGCTATGGGCGTGCATACATGTCCTGTACATTTGTGCATTTAATCCTTATATATCCTCTATCTAACTCAACTTACTTTAATTTTCCCCCATTATGCAACATTTAAGTAAATTCTATATACTTTACTGGCTTACATTTATATGTTCCTTCTGCAGTGATATGCCTCAAAACAGGGGTAAGCACACAAGGGCATATCTCCACATTTGCAGCACATCATCCCAGTTTCCTTCTGAATTCCCTTCTTGTGGCACACAAAACACTTTCGAGATGGGTGGGACTTTTTTGCTGTTGACGGTATCCTTTTAGGATAATGTTTTCCTTGAAGTCTGAGAGGTGCAGGGGTTTTGGATTTTCTACCCCCAGTATGAAGAGGCCTCTCAACCTGGTATTGTTCAATTAGGCTGCGAGCTATTGATAGTCGAAAGTCCAGGTAGGTCATTGTCTTGTGTGGGTTTAGAGCTCTCCAAATTACCAAACAATTGTATATGGTTATATCCAGCTGGTGCAAAAATACCTTTTTATACCATTTCACTGTTTTTCGTAAAGAGGGATATGCTTGCAATACCTGATCTACTAGATCGACACCGCCCATGTGCATATCGTATTCCTGGATAATGTCAGGCTTGAAAATGCACATTTTGGTATGGGCATCTGTTTTTCCAGTGTCAATCATCAAAATCTTAGAGCTGCAATTGGATAATGCTGTAACTACCCTCCTGTCCTGCCAGGCAAGGTAGGTCAAAGGTGGGATCTGCCACACCTCCATTTCCCCTCTCCTTAGAGCCTTCATATTCACATCTTTTAGCAAACCAATTCGATTTGAATGTACTGTCCCAATTGCATTAGTCTTTCTTTTGTGTAAGGCCATGAATAATTTAGGAGAGCTGTACCAGTTATCTAAGTACACAGTCCTACCCTGATCAAGCACAGGTTCCATTAGGTGCATTACTATGGAGCCAGATAAGCCCAAATCTTTGTCTCCAGTATTGTCAGTCCCTTGACCAGTGTAAATGCAGCTATTGTAAAGATATCCCGTTTTACTTTCACAAACATCAAAACTCTTTATGCCAAATCTAGCCCTTTTTGTTTTGATGTATTGCTTCCAACCTAAGCGGCCCTTCCAAAGCATTAGGCTTTCATCAACAGTGAGTGACAGGTGAAATGAAGGAACTGCAAAATTGAAGTAAACCTGTTATTTGACATACATTTTCCAAAAAAAGGAGTAGCTAGCATGTCATCTGTGGACCAATACATGTTGGTGCTGTTTTTATTTGTGGGTGGCTTCTTGTTTGAGCGATGTGGCTCTTATTTCCCTGAGGGCGTGGTAACGGATGGAATGAACATACACTCGGGTTTAACTTTAGTCAAACATTTTATTTGCACCTTCTTGTTCACAATTTTTAAATCGTATCACAGTAGAAAGTCTTATTTTAGCGGATCAACTTCCCTAGCATCGCCGAAATTTAATTAAAGGTCTCTAAACACTTAGTAAATTCACTTTTACTATTTCATGACGCGTACACATAAAAATGCGTTCATCCATGCCGAATACGGAGATGCTAGTGTGCAGTTTTTTGGCATCGTTTTGACGCGACACTGCCTTTTTCATATTCATCCACGCTATTCATCCGCGCAAATAGTTCTTTCTCGTTAGGGAAGCGATCCCAATCATCGTCCCCTACTTTTATTATGGAACACAAACAATTCTAATATTTATACACATATATTAAAATCAAATATGGAAAGATTTATGACATCTTTGTGCAAACTTAGTTGTTTGTAACAATGAACCTTATCAACATGTTTTCGTCATTTAATTATCTCATACCAACATCAAAAAACGAATTACACTTTTAACAAACATTTACATGAACGATTTTCTTTTGGGGTCTTCTAATATTCTGTCTCACATGCCCCTTGTTTTGTTTTTCAAGTTGTCACCTATATTTACAATCTTGAAACACAATACAATACTTCTTCCTACTCCTCTGATACAATCACTTTGTACAATATTTTTTTTTTTTTTTTCTTTACAGTCTTCTTCGCTGTTTGTCTTTGTCTTTTGTTTTGGCATGGCACAGCATGTCTTTGTAAATTTCACATATTCAGTTACTACACAATACATGTTCAATTATTATACATCACATATTCAGTTATTATACAATACATATTCAGTTATTGTACAACACATTCAGTTATTATACAACATATCCAGTTATTATACAATATATGTTCTGTTATTATACAACACATATTCAGTTATTATACAACACATTCAATTATTGTACATTTGACATTGACATAAATATAATTTAAGTGTATCATGGTTTATTATGTGGCTTTTAACTTATGTTCCTTGTTATGAGGAGAGAAAAACAGGATACAAATTTTGAGCTAATGATTATGATCATATTTATGGCAATATTTTATTCAGTTCTTTGCCTTCTTTGTCTTGTAAGCTTATTATGTATAGGCAGGTCGTTGAGTCGATTCTTAAACTCTGATGTTACTAATGGTACCATTTTTTTAATTGGGTTCTTATTCATTATTATTTGGTTCAACATTTCTTCGAGCTTAGCATTGGCTATATCCATCTTAATTCATGGGCATTGCTTTTCTGATTATGGTTTTTCTTACTTCACTAATTGTCACCTCTTTGTCTCTTATCTCTATAAGAGACAACTTCTATACTTATAATTATTCTGCAATTGTATTATTTTTCTTCTCAATTCACCCTCGACATCTTTCTGTCGAAATATTTTATCTTTCTCATCACAATTGATTCCTTTTTATTTTTGTCCCTGACATCCTTATGTCAAAAACACATTATTTTCCGTCGCTATAATTCATTTCTTTAATGACAATCAGTGTCCTCATCTGTCTTTGTTGACAATGCTCTTTGTAGTCAATATAGCCAATGACTATGTTGATTTTCTTTGTTGTTGTATTTTCTAATCTGAACATAATTTTCTATAAGTAACCCATTAAAAATTGTTATTTTCCATCATCTCTACTATTCCTGCCTTACATATTTGTTGGCAAAGACTATTTGGTCCTTTCTTTGTATGGTTTTAATTTATTTTTATGGTATCTTCCTACCAATTTGCCATTTGTATTCTGTAGCTCATACGTGTGGTCACCCAGCTGTTTTGTTATGACCAGTGGTCCAGTGTACAGTAGTTCCATTTTTCTCTTCGTGTAGCCATCACGGTGTCGATATCAATTGTCAACTGCTTATGGTTTGTGTTGTTGGTCATCCAGTCAGTTGGGACGAACTTAATTGTTGTAATTTCCCTGAGTGTTGGTGGTGGTTGTTGTTTCTGTATTCTGTGCAACATCTGCCCTATTTGGCACATTTTCATCTACTTCCTGCTGTCTTATGTTGCCAGTGTACCATTGGTTTCTGCCCCTTTGGCGTGAACCCCTATTGTATGAGGGTCTTTGGTTGTTAAAGTATTCCCTACAGAATCGCATGTGGTTCACTTGATGGGTACGGTCTCTTGGTCTTCCACGATCATATGTATATGTTCTGTATCTCGATTCACCCCTTGGTATTGTGTCGTGATACTGCTGTGTTGTGTTCTCCATCCTTTCGCCATGATTGTGTGGTTGTGGGAAATGGTGTGCCCCTCTCCCTCTGTCATGGGTGCTCCTAGTATTTCTATCTTCTCCCTCATTCTGGTTGTTCGTAACTGTGCTCCGGTTTAAGATGGGTGAGTTTGGGTGACCGTTCCTATGTCTATGCTCATTAGGCCGACCATTTTGTGTTTCGAAGGCTGTCAGCAATTCTATCATGTATGCAAAATCTACTGGCCTCGTAACAATTAACCCTGTTCTCACCATGTCTGGGAAATGTCTTGTTATGCTGGTAATTAGCTCTGCTTCCGACAGGTCAGGGTCTAATAGCTTTCCTTTGTTGGCTACTTTCATAAAATAATCGACTAGTGATAACCCTTTGGTTGGATCATATCTACCTGTCGCTAGCTCTACCCTAGTTTGGTTTTGCTTAGCTGGGCCCCAATATCTTGATAGGAATAAATTTCTGAATGAGCTATACGACTCATGACCAGCTAGTGTTAACCTGAGCCATTCTAATGCCTTGTTTTTTAAGCTTTTCTTGACTATCATCATCCTAAGCTCATTTGGTATCCTTTTCACTTTAAAATACTCTTCCATCTCTTTAACAAAGAGTTTTGGATCGTCTCCCTTCTCCTCGTCAAATGTAGGTGGTGTGATTTCATGTAATATGCTGTTGGTGTAACATGTGTTGTGTGTTGTGTCATTGTTTGGTTGTGAACCTCTTTCTCTGTATGGTGAGTCAACATTTTGTACATTATTCAAATAACTCTCATCTTGTACATTACTTACATCTAAATCATCTTGCCTTTGTAGTGCATTCACAACATCATTTACATTAGCCAAACTTTCTTTCCCTTTTTTTCATTTCTTCACAAATTGATTTTAAATCATTCTTCATTTCTAAGTGACTTTGTTTCATATCATTTATAGCATCCTGTTGCGAATGTACTACATTAGTCATCGTCTTAATTTTAGGAATTACAATTTGTTCTACAGTTTCATTAATAATGTCTTTCTTTACTACCTCAATCTCTTTCCTTAATTCCTCAGTTATTTCTGCTTTTGCATTTGTAATCTTACAGTCTACACTTGTATTACATTCTGTTATTTCATCTCTACATCTAGCAATTTCTTCTTCTAATACAATCTTATTTTCTCTCATTTCTGATTCTATTTTTCCCATCCTATCTCCTATGATTTCTATCCTAGCTTCTAAGGCTTCCTTTGTCTCATTTAAGTTTTCATGTACTAATCTTAAATTAGTTTCCATTACTTTCATATTTTCTTTACACTCCTGTCTTCCTAATTCTATTTTCTGTTCTAAGTTCTGTCTTCCTAATTCCATTTTCTGTTCTAAGTTCTGTCTTCCTAATTCCATTTTCTGTTCTAAGTCCTTTCTCACTTCCTCCATTTTCTGACCTATCTCTTCCTTATTCTGTTCTAAACTTTGTTCTATGTCCTGTTTTAATTCTGCCCTATTCTGTTCCATTCTCTGACCTAAACTTTGTTCTATGTCCTGTTTTAATTCTGTCCTATTCTGTTCCATTCTCTGACCTAAACTTTGTTCTATGTCCTGTTTTAATTCTGCCCTATTTTGTTCCATTTTCTGACCTAAACTTTGTTCTATGTTCTGTTTTAATTCTGCCCTATTCTGTTCCATTCTCTGACCTAAACTTTGTTCTATGTCCTGTTTTAATTCTGCCCTATTTTGTTCCATTTTCTGACCTAAACTTTGTTCTATGTCCTGTTTTAATTCTGCCCTATTCTGTTCCATTCTCTGACCTAAACTTTGTTCTATGTCCTGTTTTAATTCTGCCCTATTTTGTTCCATTTTCTGACCTAAACTTTGTTCTATGTTCTGTTTTAATTCTGCCCTATTCTGTTCCATTCTCTGACCTAAACTTTGTTCTATGTCCTGTTTTAATTCTGCCCTATTTTTTTCCATTTTCTGACCTAAACTTTGTTCTATGTTCTGTTTTAATTCTGCCCTATTCTGTTCCATTCTCTGACCTAAACTTTGTTCTACGTCCTGTTTTAATTCTGCCCTATTTTGTTCCATTCTCTGACCTAAACTTTGTTCTATGTCCTGTTTTAATTCTGCCCTATTTTGTTCCATTTTCTGACCTAAACTTTGTTCTATGTTCTGTTTTAATTCTGCCCTATTTTGTTCCATTTTCTGACCTAAACTTTGTTCTATGTTCTGTTTTAATTCTGCCCTATTCTGTTCCATTCTCTGACCTAAACTTTGTTCTATGTTCTGTCTTAATTCTGCCCTATTTTGTTCCATTCTCTGACCTAAACTTTGTTCTATGTCCTGTTTTAATTCTGCCCTATTTTGTTCCATTTTCTGACCTAAACTTTGTTCTATGTTCTGTTTTAATTCTGCCCTATTTTGTTCCATTTTCTGACCTAAACTTTGTTCTATGTTCTGTTTTAATTCTGCCCTATTCTGTTCCATTCTCTGACCTAAACTTTGTTCTATGTTCTGTCTTAATTCTACGTTATTTTGTTCCATTTTCTGACCTAGTTCTACCTTGTTTTGTTCCATTTTTTGACCTAAACTTTGTTCTAGTCTTTCAAACATGATCATTAATAACCTTTGGTCTTTGCTTATTGCTAGCTGTTCCTCACTTTCTAGTTCTACCTGATAACTAGGCCTATCTGCCCCTTCCCCCACTCCTGTTTCTATCTCTTTTCGCGACATTTTAGTTTCTTTATTCAATTCACTTAGGGTTAAAAGTCCCACTACTTTGCCGCTTCGCAGTAACATAAAAATGAAAATAAACTGGATGTAAAAATAAAAATTTTTGATCCTACTTTTTTTTTTCGTTGATTTGTCCAGTTATGTACGTCTCCTGGGCAGTTGGCTTCGCTAGATGATCTCCGGTGTTTTCCCGCGTTGATTATCCGTGCATCGGTGTTCTGATGTATCGTTGATTATCCGTTCATCGGTGTTCTGATGTCGATATCAAACGATGGTCTAATGGCGTCTTCTTTCCTTTTGGCGCGATGATATGGCGTCACTTGTTATTTTGCGTAAGTTCATTTCCCGTAATTTCCATTCCATCCATTTTGGTGCTGTTTTTATTCGTGGGTGGCTTCTTGTTTGAGCGATGTGGCTCTTATTTCCCTCAGGGCGTGGTAACGGATGGAATGAACATACACTCGGGTTTAACTTTAGTCAAACATTTTATTTGCACCTTCTTGTTCACAATTTTTAAATCGTATCACAGTAGAAAGTCTTATTTTAGCGGATCAACTTCCCTAGCATCGCCGAAATTTAATTAAAGGTCTCTAAACTTAGTAAATTCACTTTTACTATTTCATGACGCGTACATATAAAAATGCGTCCATCCATGCCGAATACGGAGACGCTAGTGTGCAGTTTTTTGGCGTCGTTTTGACGCGACACCGCCTTTTTCATATTCATCCGCGCTATTCATCCGCGCAAATAGTTCTTTCTCGTTGGGGAAGCGATCCCAATCATCGTCCCCTACTTTTATTATGGAACACAAACAATTCTAATATTTATACACATATATTAAAATCAAATATGGAAAGATTTATGACGTCTTTGTGCAAACTTAGTTGTTCGTAACAATGAACCTTATCAACATGCTTTCGTCATTTAATTATCTCATACCAACATCAAAAAACGAATTACACTTTTAACAAACATTTACATGAACGATTTTCTTTTGGGGTTCTTCTAATATTCTGTCTCAATGTATAATGCAGGTTTACGAATAACACCCATAAGTAGAATTAGACCAAGCAGCCTGTAAATCTCATTGAGTGTTACTTCTGTCCACCTTTGAATTCTGCTCTTAGGCCCTAATTTACCTTTAGAGAGCAGGTCTTCCTTCACCTTACTCGCATATACATTTGTTTCTGTAACAATGAGAGACAGCAAGTCAGTAGTAAAAAATTTTGTGAAAATGTCAATTGGTTGGCTGTCAGAAGTCAGCTGAGCCTGGGGTTGAACACCAGAGCCAGTACTCGTGAAGATGTGCCTATATGTGTTGTAGTTGTTTCCAGCACTCCACAATGCTGACTCTTCACGAACACCTGAAGGAAGTTGGTCACGTTCTTCCTCACTGCTACTTGTACCTATATCCTCCACACCCCCCTCAAATTCGGAAAATTCGCCATCAATATCCAAATCGCTGTCACACAGCAAGAAGTCCTCCACATTATCATGTGTAATTTCAGAAGCCCTTACACTTCCACCACTCGCTAACCTTTGTGCAACACTGCTTGTTGATGCCATGTTTTAGCTCTGAGATGTAACACTCAAAAGCTTCTCACTTCAGCTACAAGCAGGAAAGTATATGTATGTATTTCGAGAAAGAAAGAAACAGAGCCTGCTACCCAAGTTACGAAACACGCATAAGGAAAAGTTGCAAACATGCTTTATTCTGATGACTCACAGACCACGCATGCACTATGCTTTGTTTTGCTGACACACAGGCCACACATACAATGGGTTGACTACTGTTTCTTTCAGAGAACTTATATGTGTTCGAGAGAGGAAAGTTAAGTTTTCACCACAGTGAAACAAAATAGTGCCATTTCAACGATTTGTTAACGCAGCTCTACTTTGCTGATGACGTACATGTATACCACATATAACGAGTTTTATACCAGTTTTTGTTCCATTAAAATAACTTAACATTTACGCAAAATGCAGCTGTGTATTTACGAAGCACTCTTAGCACATTTAACAATTTAAATGCCCTGCCCTGGATATTGGGTAGCAGTTCTTGGCCTGCGGAGGTTTTAAATGGCCAGCGCTCAAGAGGTTAACAGTGAAGCAACATAAATCTATAACAGCAATAATAACCAGAAGCTCAACTTATCTTAGTATCTGCTGCAAGCTCCAAAAACTGCAGTCTGCCTTGGATTTGAACAACTTGTAGATAAGTGAAGCTTGTAATCTCTAAGTTATTATTACAGTTATTGAACTATATAACCTATCTCTATCCATACCTCCCACCATTTAAATACCACTTAAACAACATTTCACACAAGAAGCAAATCTAACAAATCATCTACTTAAATACTTCAATTTTACTGGATTTTTATTACACCTACTATTCAAAAATAGACAGATAAGTAGTAGAATATTAGTTGGAGTCGAAAAGAATTATAAATCTTCCTTTCAAATTGTTAAAGCTGAACTAATATAGCTAAATTTTTAGGATAACAAAACACATCTTCATTTATTCAGTATTTACAATCTGCCCAGGAATGAACCAGATCTCTCACTTATTGACCAATTAAATAAAACAATCATAATTGGAGATTTCAATGCCCATTCCAAAAGATGGGGTTATGTAAAAGTGGATTCTACAGGGCAGATAGTGGAAGAATTTTTGAATACCACAACTTTTGAACTGATTTATGATAAGGAAGATCCCACAACCTTCATACATTACTCTGGAGCAGGCAGTAACCCATACCTCTTGTTAGCTACAACAGATATTGTTTCAAAAATTAAAAAACAAGTTATAGAAAACCCAAGCTCTGGTCACAGAGCAGTAATTGCAGATATAAAAATCTGATGTGTTGCACTCACATGACTTTCTCTACTCTTTTACTAACCATTTTTACAAACTCTTATTCTTATATCTTAGTGTTAGTTGAGATAAACACTTGTACAAATTATCTTATTGCTTATTTTCTTGTAGGTACAAGGGGAATATGGGCATACAGTAGGTTTTGAGCGACAGTCAAATCTTTTAAAGCTTTGAGATTCCATTTTTTTGCATGCTTAACAAAGTCCATAAGTTCATAAAAAATGTCAAGGACAGGAAAGAAAACAACAGCACACCTATCATACACAACAATAAAGTATTAGTAAATGATGCAGCCATAGTCGAAACATTCAATAAATATTATACTATTACACATAACCTAAACAGAAATAATAAAAAGAAACATAAACAATTTAAGAAAGATTTGAAACAAAAAAGAGAATGTAATCCTAACACTCAATACAACATCTTTTTTCAAAATTTTAATATGCATACTTAACATTACAATTAATAATCTAAAAAACAAAAAGTCTCCTGGACCAGATCATATACATCCAGAGTTCATAAGAAGCCTTAGAAAAACAGAAACGACAACTACTAAATCTCTACAATCCATCCTGGAAAACCACTGTACCTGCTGAATGGCGAAAAGCAATAATTGTCCCACTCTTGAAGAAAGATAAAACAGCATCAGAAATAAACAATTATAAACCAATAGCTCTTACTAGCATAATAGCAAAAGTGATGGAAAGAATGAGGTCAAACAGGTTAAATTGGTTTCTAGAATCACAAAATTTAACTTCCCCATGTCAAGCTGGATTCAGAGAGTTACACTCTACAAATGAACAAGTCTTACTTCTCAGTCAAGAAATCAAAGACTCCTTCAACAGAAAAGAAGATAATTTCTCAGTTTTTATTGATTTCCAAAGTGCATATGATTCTA
Organism: Tenodera sinensis; assembly: GCA_030765045.1. NCBI lineage: Eukaryota > Metazoa > Arthropoda > Insecta > Mantodea > Mantidae > Tenodera > Tenodera sinensis. Next base: position 2,569,173 of record CM060969.1, read on the forward strand.
TATGCAGAACAAAACTACTAAAGAAAGTAAAAACAATAGGGATACAAGGTCCAAACAGAATACAGAAACAACAATTACCACCAACACCCAGGAAAATTACCACGACTAAGTTCGCCCCAATCGAGTTGATGACCAAGACAAAACCTAAGCGATTGACACCAACACCATGATGGCTGCCCAAAGGGAATTAACAGAAAAGGAAAAATGTCAATTGGCATTCAGGAGATTGCAGCAAAAAGCAGAAAAAGGGCGAAATAAAGTGAAAAGGTACATTAGGAAATGGTCCCCACAAATTGGAGAAAAGGTTCTCCTAAGTAGGCACAAAGCATCCAAGGCATCTGAAAAAAGATCTGGGAAAATGGAACTACTGTACACTGGACTGCTGGTCATAACAAAACAGCTGGGCAACCATACATATGAGCTACAGAACTCAAATGGCAAGTTGGTAGGAAGATACCATAAAAACAAATTAAAACCATACAAAGAAAGGACCAAATAGTCTTTGTTCTAATTTCTCAAACATGATCATTAGTAACCTTTGGTCTTTTCCTATTGCTGCCTCTCCCTCACTTTCTGCTTCTATCTGATAACTAGGCTTATCTGCCCCTTCCCCTATTGCTGCCTCTCCCTCACTTTCTGCTTCTATCTGATAACTAGGCTTATCTGCCCCTATTGCTGCCTCTCCCTCACTTTCTGCTTCTATCTGATAACTAGGCTTATCTTCCCCTATTGCTGCCTCTCCCTCACTTTCTGCTTCTATCTGATAACTAGGCTTATCTGCCCCTTCCCCTATTCCTACTCCGTTTCCTTTTTGCGACATTCTCGTTTTTTGATTTAGTTCACTTGGGCTTAAAAGTCCTACTATTTTGCCGCTTCGCAGTAACATAAAAGTAAAATGAATGTAAAAATAAAAATTTTAGGTCCTGCTTTTTCTCGTTGACTGATCTCATTACGTGCATCCCCTGGGCAGTTGACTTCGTTAGATGAACTCTGATGTTTCCCATGTTGATTATCCGTACATCGGCGTTTTTAGGCATTTCTCTCGTCGATTTCCCACTTGGTGACATCTCCGAAATTGTAAATCTCATAGGATTTGGCGTCACTTGGTATTTCGCGTAAGTTCATTTCCCGTAGATTTTCATTCCACCCAAAATTCGTGCTCCATGTTTGGGCAAGCCATTTGGTGCCGTTTTTATAATATTAATAATAAATGTGCTGAGCTATGAGACTCCTTTTCCACCCCAGGTCGTGGTACTAGATGGAACTGACAAACACTCGACGTTTATTTCACTATATTACTTTAACATTTTTTCGCGGCTTTACACTTAAATAACCTTTTGTCGCACCAATCTATATTATATTGATAATCTTTCCAGTTTTTTAACAACTTTAGAACAAATGCTTCATGAAAGTTTAGTCAATTTTCTACTCACATCCAAGAGCACTATAAAAACACGTCTATCAAGCACACGGATGCTATTCACTAAACAATTGGCGCCTCTTCATATGATGCTACCTTCTTTTTGTGCACATCCGCGTATGCATTCATCAAATAGTTCCCGTGTTGTTAGGGAAGCGATCTTGCTATTCTCCCTTCGCTTTTAATATTGAACACATATAATTCTTTTATTTATACATATATATTAAAATTAAATATGGGAATATTTATGACGTCTTTAAACAAACTTAATTGTTTGTAACAATGAACAATAGTAACACGTTTTCGTCATTCAACCAAATCATACCAACACCAAAAACAAATTACACTCTTAACAAATATTCACATAAACGATTTTCTTTTGGGGTCTTACAATATCCTGTCTCAACGTGGTGCTATTTTTTCATTGTTACGAAAAATAGAATTGTTTAAAATCGTCATAAATGTTAAGTTTCATGTTTAAATTTAATATGTATAAGTAAAAGAACCATATATATTTAATGTTAAAAGTGTAGGGAGGATAGATAAAGATTGCTCCCCTAACATTATAGGAACTATTTAGCGAGGAAAATATAAAATGAGCGCATATGCGCATGAATATAAAAAGAGCGTCATGTAAAGAGACGCCAACTTTTTGTCAGTAGTGTCTCTGTGTTTGAAAGGTGAAGACGCGTTTCTGTAACGCGCGTGGACGTGGATCTGAAAGACTTTATAAAGTGAAAGGACTGTCAAGAAAATACAAATTGGTGCAACGAAAGTCAATTCAATTATAACAAGTGTGATAAGGGACGAAAAAAGTGTTAATAAAGTGATAATACTGAAGTTACTTCGATTGTTCATTCATTTCACCCAGTACCACGCCCGGAGAGAAAGAAAAGAGTCTCATAGCTCAACGCAAAGTAATTATCTTTTTAAAAAACACAGCACCAATTAAAAAAAAAAAAAAAAAGAACCGCATTATGAATTTCGAAATACCACCAATAGATTGTATGTATAAATTTTTGCTTTTAGAGGTTGGTGGCAAATGGACCATTTAATTTGAGCATCAGTAACAACGTTACTACGGTAACTTGTTCGGATAGCTTAGAGAATAAGTTGGATGCAAATTGGAACTATGGTCATCATTATACCACCTTGCAATATTAATAAGATAAGTGGAATTATTATTTATTTATGCCAACAAACTTACTATTGGTGGTTTTAAACACACAAGCCGTGTGTGGGCAAAGTTTGAGAGGTAGAACTGGAACTTAAAAATTCAATGCCACAACTGGGATTTGAACCACAGACCTTCCGCTTACCGGGCAGACGCTCTAACCACTGAGCTATTGTGACAAACTGCCAGAATGGCATTAAATTCTCAAGCCAGTTCGTATTTCTCCTGGTAAACCACAAAGGCAGTCTCACATCAGAGACAATTACCCCAATGGTGACTTACTATTGTAAGTACTTTATATCCCAGGATTAAATAACCTTCACATGGTAATTATTATTTATTTATGCCAACAAACTTACTGTTGGTGTGAGCTCAGTGGTTAGAGCGTCTGCCCGGTAAGCGGAAGGTCTGTGGTTCAAATTCCAGCTGTGGCATTGAATTTTTAAGTTCCAGTTCTACCTCTCAAACTTTGCCCACACACGGCTTGTGTGTTTAAAAACACCAACAGTAAGTTTGTTGGCTTAAATAAATAATAATTACCATGTGAAGGTTATTTAATCCTGGGATATAAAGTACTTACAATAGTAAGTCACCATTGGGGTAATTTGTCTCTGATGTGAGACTGCCTTTGTGGTTTACCAGGAGAAATATGAACTGGTTTGAGAATTTAATGCCATTCTGGCAGTTTGTCACAATCGCTCAGTGGTTAGAGCGTCCGCCCGGCAAGCAGAAGGTCTGTGGTTCAAATCCCAGTTGTGGCATTGAATTTTTAAGTTCCAGTTGTACCTCTCAAGATAAGTGGAGCTTTTAGTTTGTAATTTGTTCTTAATTTACATTAAATGGCTATGATTTTACTATGGCTATTGCCGAGTCATTAACACAGTGCATGACAGATAATCCCTTGTGGCTGCAGTGACAACATACTTATGCTAATAATGCCTCTTGTGGCTGTTTCACCCTTCCAGCTTCAACCTGTATGATGCACAAGATAGCACTGTTTACATATGTTCTCAAACAGAAATATTACAAAAAGCAAAATACCTTATATTCTTCTGTGACATCATTCTGTTGATCTAAGTCAGTTCTAAGTTTTGTTATAGCATTATCATAGCGGGGCTGCATGTGATTCAGGAGTTCATGACACCAGTCCCTGAACAATATCTCAAACCTGGAACACAAAAGCTCTGTATTAGAAAAGGATGACAAAAATTCTCATACATGGAGGCCATCATAATGAAAACACACTTGGATAAGCTGCCTACCTACCTATGTTAAAAGTGCGAGAAAGCTCTACTGGGACATCTCTTAAAGACAATATTAGACAGTTCTTGCAAACAGATATGTCTCACAATTTAAAATTCACTCTGCTTAAGCAATTCTGATGGACAATTCAATTAATTTTTATTTTTTACTGTAATAACCACTAGATATTGTTTTAAACTATTGTAAATATCACCAGTCCTAAGCTTGTAGCACCAATCTAGTGCACTAGAATGGAACAATGACACCATGAGATGTTAATTATTCTCTTGTCTCAGCAAGCAACAAAACTCAATTCTGTCAAAACTTAGGCAAATACATCAGCAAACCGTTTCAGATGATGAAGTAGTTTTATGGTGATGATGGCATTGGTAGTAGTGCTTGCTGATTACATGTTTTACATGAGAAAGAGATTGGAAGATGATATTGATGTAATTTTAAGAATGTCCAACCACTTGGTCATCAGCACCCTTATAAAATGGATCACGGCAAAAGCCAGGGGTAAATAAGATACAAAACACAAATAAAAGTACAAATAGGTGTAGATAAACAAATGAGATAAAAGTCAGAATTAAAACAAAGTTATAAAATGGTCCAAAAGATATGAAATCCCAATTTTTAAAATCATAAATCCTTACATGAATGACAGGTAGAACTGGAACTTAAAAATTCAATGCCACAGCTGGGATTTGAACCACAGCTCCTCTGCTTTCCAGGCAACTGCTCCAACCATTAAGCTACTGCGACAACCTGCCAGAATGACATTGAACTCTCAAACCAATTCGTATTTCTCCCAGTAAACCACAAAGGCAGTCTCACATCAGAGACAAATTACCCCAATGGCTACTTACTATTTTAAGTACTTTATATCCCAAGATTAAATAACCTTCAGATGGTAATTATTATGTACTTATGGCAACAAACTTACTGTTGGTGTTTTTAAACACACAAGCCGTGTGTGGGCAAAGTTTAAAAGGTAGAACTGGAACTTAAAAATTCAATGCCACAACTGGGATTTGGACCACAGACCTTCCGCTTACCGGGCGGACGCTCTAATCACTGAGCTATTGTGACAAACTGCCAGAATGGCATTAAATTCTCAAGCCAGTTCGTATTTCTCCTGGTAAACCACAAAGGCAGTCTCACATCAGAGACAAATTATCTCAATGGTGAAATTATCCTACATGAATGTTTACCATTGCTAAAAATGACTGGACTGCCTGTTTATCGTCTGCCAGGTCCTCTGCAAGTCTGGCAGGTAGTTGAGGAGTCTCAAAGGTGTGTTAGTGAAACACCCTCTAGCAGCAGTGACAGACAGGCTGGAGTTTTCCCTGGACTAGGCTGGACTGCCTGTTTATCGTCTGCCAGGTCCTCTGCAAGTCTGACAGGTAGTTGCAGAGTCTCAAAGGTGTGTTAGTGAAACACCCTCTAACAGCAGTGATAGAGAGACCAGAGTTTTCCCTGGACTAGACTGGACTGGCTGTTTATCGTCTGCCAGGTCCTCTGCAAGTCTGACAGGCAGTTGCAGAGTCTCAAAGGTGTGTTAGGGAAACACCCTCTAGCAGCAGTGATAGAGAGACCAGAGTTTTCCCTGGACTAGACTGGACTGCCTGTTTATCGTCTGCCAGGTCCTCTGCAAGTCTGGCAGGCAGTTGCAGAGTCTCAAAGGTGTGTTAGGGAAACACCCTCTAGCAGCAGTGATAGAGAGACCAGAGTTTTCCCTGGACTAGACTGGACTGCCTGTTTATCATCTGCCAGGTCCTCTGCAAGTCTGGCAGGCAGTTGCAGAGTCTCAAAGGTGTGTTAGTGAAACACTCTTTAGCAGCAGTGACGGAGAGACCAGAGTTTTCCCTGGACTAGGCTGGACTGCCTGTTTATCGTCTGCCAGGTCCTCTGCAAGTCTGACAGGCAGTTGCATAGTCTCAAAGGTGTGTTAGTGAAACACTCTCTAGCAGCAGTGACGGAGAGACCAGAGTTTTCCCTGGACTAGGCTGGACTGCCTGTTTATCGTCTGCCAGGTCCTCTGCAAGTCTGACAGGCAGTTGCAGAGTCTCAAAGGTGTGTTAGTGAAACACCCTCTAGCAGCAGTGACGGAGAGACCAGAGTTTTCCCTGAACTAGACTGGACTGCCTGTTTATCGTCTGCCAGGTCCTCTGCAAGTCTGGCAGGCAGTTGCAGAGTCTCAAAGGTGTGTTAGGGAAACATCCTCTAACAGCAATGACGGAGAGACTGGAATTTCCCTTCTACGTGAATGTTAGCTCCTTTTAACTTCTATTCAAATATGATTTTAAAATAGTCCCCCATTGGGATATCCAGGTGGGGACTACTTTTCAAGAGCCAAAACAGTATATTAATAGAAGTTCTAACATCAGACTTCTACAATGGAACACGAGCAGTCTCAACCAAACAAAAAGGAATAGAACTCAATAACATTTATTTGACTATAACATAGATATATTTTTCATACAAGAAACAAATCTAGTAGATGATCAACTTAAATACTTTAATTTTACTGGATTTTTACTAAACCTACTTCATTAAGTTATTTTAATGAAACAACACTGGTATAAAACTCGTTATATGCAGTATACATGTACATCATCAGCAAAGTAGAGCTGCTTTAACAAATCATTGAAATGGCACTGTTTTGTTTCACTGTGATGCAAAGTTAACTTTCCTCTGTCAAATGCATCTAATATAAGTTCTCTGAAAGAAACAGTAGTCGACCCATTGTATATGTGGCTTGTGCATCAGCAAAACAAAGCATAGCGTGAAATAAAGCACTAGTGTATGCGTGGTCTGTGAGTCATCAGAATAAAGCATGTTTGCAACTTTTCCTTACACGAGTTTCCTAACTTAGTAGACTCCGTTTCTTTCTTTGTTGAAATACATACATATACTTTCCTGCTTGTAGCTGAAGGGAGAAGTGGTATAAAAAGCTATGTTTGCACCAACTGGATATAACCATATACAATTGTTTGGTAATTTGGAGAGCTCTAAACCCACACAAGACAATGACCTACCTGGACTTCCGACTATCAATAGCTCACAGCCTAATTGAACAATACCACATTGAGAGGCCTCTTCATACTGGGGGTGGAAAATCCAGAACCCCTGCACCCCTCAGACTTCAAGGAAAACATCTTAAAAGAATACCGTCAAAAGCAAAGCCCATCTCGAAAGTGTTTCGTGTGCCGCAAGAAGGGAATTCGGGAATGTGGAGATGTACCCTTGTGTATTTATCCTTGTTTTGAGGTAAATCACTGCAGAACAAACATATTAAGGTAAGCCAGTAAAGTATATAGACTTTACTAAAATGGTTCATAAAGGGAAAATTAAAATAAGTTGAGTTAGATAAGGGATAAATAAGAGTTAAATGCACAAATGCACAGGACGTGTATACACGCCCATATCGCTCATCTGTCATTTTAAATGTACGTGATTTCACATCCATAGCGCTCAAGAGGTTAAGTTTGTCTATATAAGTGCCATTCCTGAAAAAATGTGATTCTAGTTTTCTCCAGAAGCAAGTCAATGGTGAAGGATGATGGTAAGATGAATCTGTCTACCCTGCTACTTACTTCACACCTCGCCACTGATCATAAGTACTTCCTTCCAAAATTATAGAAAAAAGGGTTTACTATAGTTTTATGCTCTCTGGAAAACAATACCATAAAAGTGTACCATAAAAGAGAATCACGTACCTTTCGGTCACCTCTGGTGGGTAATGTTGTAGGAGCTGACTTATAGCCTCTTTATTTGGTGCACTTTCTATGAGTTTAACACAGTTGACATCCAGTTGAACTTCTGACAAATATGTGGAAGTACTTGATTCATTAGCCGCTTCTAGTTCATCTAGCATTTCCTGCCTCATCAGTAGCTGTGCACACAAACAACTTCTATTAATCACAAAGAACAAATCACAAGACATTTGATAAGAATTGTAAAAAATTAAAGAACTAAGTTTTTGGATAATAAAATAATGCTTCCTAACCTTAAAGAAATAATACATTTTTTCAAGCTTGCACATTTAAGTTATCAAATAAATGAGGTTATAAACCAACAGATGTAGGGTTATTAAGGCATGCTAACTTTAAATCTTGTTTCTTGCAAACCATACTTACTTGAAAAAGCATTTTTTTCATACTTGGAATGCTTCACAAGAAGCAATTTTTTATTAAATTTATAAATTGTTTCACTGCCTCTAAAATGTGTGCAAAATAAAATAAACATAGGCTTTTTAACTTTTTCACATAATGCTTCTATTTTGAGAAAGAAATTATTAACTATTATTTATCTATGCCAACAAACTTATTGTTGGTGTTTTAAAACACACTAGCCGTGTATGGACAATATTTGACAAGTAGAACTGGAACTAAAAGATTCAATGCCATAGCTGGGATTTGAACCACAGACCCTCCACTTACCAGACAGGTGTGCTAGCCATTAAGCTACTGTGACAACCTGCCAGAATGACAATGGATTCTCAAACCAGTTCGTATGGAATAATGTTCTGGGGGGCATCAAGAGAATCTGAAAAGTTTTTCGGTTGCAAAAGCAGGCCATAAGAATAATGACCAGCGAATCAAGTAGATCTCCATGCAGGGAACTGTTCAAAAAGTTAAGGATTATGACTGCAGCAAATATGTATATATCCATCATATCAGACGAATAAGGCATCAGCTACCAGATAACCAAGAGATTCATTATCATAGTACAAGGCAGATAGAAAATCTACATGTGCAATATTGCACAACGAATCTAGCCAAAAACTGTAAATCATAATGGAATAAAACTGTACAATAGGCTACCACTTAATATAAAGAACATTGAAAATGTAAATCTGTTTAAGAAAAAACTCAAATTGTACCTATTAGAGAATGCATTTTATTCGGTTATGGAATATGTAAATATATAACTTTATGAAATCTGACTAATTAAGGCTGTATGGGTATGTGTGTGTGCGTGCATGTGTGTGACCTTTTATTTTATTGTTATACTCCTATTGTAACTTACTGACGATTTCATATCATGTATACATGAACTGAAGGATGAAATAGATGAATATGAATTTTACTAACAAACAAAAAAATGTTTTGTTCCCTCTTCTACAAATAATGCATACAATTTTCTGTATGTTTGAAATGAAAATGCTGGATGTTACACTCACACACCAATACCAGCTATGGAAATACTAACCAACCAATGCCCCATTGAATATGAAATAAAAAAAGCGGCTCTTATTCAACACGAAAAGTTGATCAGACTCCCATTCAATACATGGCACAAAAGAAATTTTACACATACACTAAAGACTCAGGAGAGCTTTCTTTCCAAAATTCAAGACATCAAGAAGAATGTAGACCTTCCTAATTCAAAGGAAAACTTCATATCTAAAGTCAATCCAACACAAACATTAGACCACATATTATTTACACCTGACAGAAGAAGTTAAGAAAAGTGATACTCCAACTAGTGTTCTAAAATCATTGGCATCAGAGACAATCCATACTAGATTTCCAGAACATGAATGGCTCCATATTTATACTGATGGATCATTTATATCAAACCAAGACGGAGCAGGGGCTGGAGTCACATGTCACCTCTTTTCCTATTACAAATCTTTAAGTTATGAAACTACAAACTTTGATGGAGAAATTGAAGCAATTCGAATGGCCCTACAAAATATTTTGTATAGAATTTCACATTTTCATCAAGCAGTTATTTTCTCAGATTTCAAGGCAGCAATTATAGCAATTACTTCCAAGTTGTCACCAAAAAACCAAACAATTATAGAATGTTAGAAAATCCTTACCCATCTAACAGCACTTCAAAAACACCTAGTCTTTCAATGGATACCAGCTCACTGTGGACTGAGTGGTAATGAGAAAGCTGATTTTCTTGCAAAAAAGGGTACCAGCAGTGTACAGAAATCTATAGTTAATCTACCATTCAATGCAGCTAAAAAATAAGTCAACTTTGAATTCAAAAAAATTATTGCAAAATATTACTATGAAAAATAAAAAATTAAAAGATGGGAACTACCAAACATTCCAACAGTATGAGAGGTAGAACTGGAACTTAAAAATCTGATGTGTTGCACTCACATGACTTTCTTTACTCTTGTACTAACCATTCTAACAATCTCTTATTCCTATATCTCCATGTTAGTTAAGATAAACATTCGTACAAATTATCTTACTGCTTATGTCCTTGTAGGTGCAAGGGAAATATTAGAATACAGAAGGCTTTGTGCGACAGTCAAATCTTTTTGACCTTTGAGATTCCGTTCTCTTTGCACGATTAACATATAAAAAAATGAACAACGTTGTTGCATTTCGCTAAAGTTCTAAGTTTTCCGAAACTCACACACATAACAAGGAATATCTCCTAAATGGTTCACCCTATAAGAAAAGTTATTGAGACATAAATTGCATATTTTAGCAAGATCTACATTTTTTGTACAGTATAATTTGGTCTATCTCTAACGGTTTACCAGTTATGCAAAAGTCGTCCCGAGTAAATATGACTACAGGGGCTATAGCCAAAAAATTCAAGATATACATTTCATTTGTCATAAAAATATCTCAAACATATGACATTTTAATCAAAATCATTAGAGCCATTTTCAAGAAAATCAAAATTTTCGAAAAATCATCCATGTAAAGGGTAGTGTAGGGTGGAGTTATTTTCTTCAAAATCCTCATGTTGCATCCCTGAAAGACATTAAACTTAAATACCAAGTTTGGCTTTTAACCGACTTTTCATTTTTGAGTTATGCTATCCACAGACTGACACACAGACACACAGACACACACACATGGACCTTTTTCTAAAAATGCTTTTTTTGGATTCAGGGGGCCTCAAAACATATTTCCGGTGAAATCTCGACATAAAATTTTTGGGTGGAATACAATACTTCCCCTACTTACCAGTAGAGAAAGTAAAAATTCAATGCCACAACTGGGATTTGAACCACAGACCTTCCGCTTACCAGGCGGCTGCTCTAACCATTGAGCTATTCTGGCAGTTTGTCACAATAGCTCAATGGTTAGAGCAGCCGCCTGGTAAGCGGAAGGTCTGTGGTTCAAATCCCAGTTGTGGCACTGAATTTTTAAGTTCCAGTTCTACCTCTCAAACTTTGCCCACACACACACGGCTTGTGTGTTTAAAAAACACCAACAGTAAGTTTGTTGGCATAAATAAATAAATAAATAAATAATAATAATAATAATAATAATAATAATAATAATAATAATAATAATAATAATAATGATGATGATGATGATGATGATGATGATGATGATACTGATACTGATAATGATAATGATAATGATAATGATGATGATGATGATGATGATGATGATGATGATGATGATGATGATAATAATAATAATAATAATAATAATAATAATAATAATAATAATAATAATAATAATAATAATAATAATAATAATAATAATAATAATAATAATAATAATAATAATAATAATAATAATAATTACCATCTGAAGGTTATTTAATCCTGGGATATAAAGTACTTACAATAGTAAGTCACCATTGGGGTAATTGTCTCTGATGTGAGACTGCCTTTGTGGTTTACCAGGAGAAATACGAACTGGTTTGAGAATTTAATGCCATTCTGGCAGTTTGTCACAATAGCTCAATGGTTAGAGCAGCCGCCTGGTTAGCGGAAGGTCTGTGGTTCAAATCCCAGTTGTGACATTGAATTTTTAAGTTCCAGTTCTACCTCTCAAGCTTTGCCCACACACGGCTTGTGTGTTTAAAAAAAAACACCAACAGTAAGTTTGTTGGCATAAATAAATAATAATAATTCCAACAGTAATTCCTGAGTATCCTCGAAAAACGGCAGTTGCAACCTTCAGGTTGATTACAGGACATGATTGTCTGGCAAAACATTTAAACAGAATTGGAATATATTCTTCACCACTCTGTCCTCTATGTGATCTGCAAGAGGAAATGTATGGAGATCAGCTTCAAATATGCCCGGCCACTTCTAGCACCCCATCCATCAGTGAAAAATATTGGAGAGCAAGAGGATTAATGACTTCATTGTCAGAAATCCAGTATTATCAAAAAACAACATTCACACTGTTTTCTCTACTCACTTTTAGATAACATATTCATATATTTTTCCCTACTTACTCTTCTACAAACAATTTTTCTGAAAAAAAAGAAAATGTTTCACCAAAAATTTATTCCCTCTTCTATAAATAAGTCATTCACTATTTGTATGTTTCAAAATGGAATGCTACATATTACATTCACTCTATTTTCTCTACTCACTTTTAGGTAACACATTTACAACTCTCTACTCACTCTTCTAAAAATTCATATTGATATATACAAAATGAATGCTTATACATATCAACCGTAAATCACTGTGAAATTCAGCACTTACATGCATTTCTTCATAGAGAAGGTTTTCATGGTATCCTATTTATTATACAATATATTACTATCACATGGTTTTCTCTACTCACTTTTCTTTATGTAGCAGGTTCATATATCCCTCTCTGCTCACGCTTCAACATAGAATACATACAATTTTCTGTGATTGAAATATAAATGCAACTTATTACATTCACCTGGTTACAAGACACAATCACAGTTCTTTCTCTACATGCCCTTCAACATACAATTTGCTAGAGTAGATAGTAGTACCTGAGCCTTGCCCAGCATTCCCCCCCCCCCCCTTTTTTTTTTTGTGAAATCTTGTTCTTTGGAAGAAGATATTTATTTAGATAAACTTGAAAACTAAAACGTTAACTAAATGACATTTTTTATCGCAATTGTTATATAAATATTTCATAAGCACCATAATTTAAGCTGTAAAAACCTACTGCTGAATGCAGGCGTCCTCCATAAATATCCACCTAGTTTGAGGTTTTCATCGAGAATTTGTTCCATTATTTCTGATAGTCCTGGAAGAGAACTTTAAAATGCTAGCTCGTTTGCTGAAATTGATTAACAGAGAAATTATGGCCAAAATAAGGTTTAGTCTAATTGTGACTGTTACACATAGACTAAGATAGCTGATTCAACTTTCTTTAGTTTTTTTGAAAGCTCTTGACAAGGCCTTTAATATCCTGGCTTGTTTGTTGAAATTGGCTCATTCACAGAGAAATTGTGACCAAAATAGGGTTTAGAGTAACTGTGACTGTTACGCGTAGACTAATCTAGCTAGGTCAACTTTCTTACTGTATTCTGATAGCCCCAGAAGAGGACTTTAAAATGCTACTTTTTTAAATTGATCCATTAGAAGAGAAGAGAAAGCCAAAATAAGGTTCAATTGCTCTGTAGAAGCAAGAATAGAAAATGTTATATTCCTTTCATAGAAGTTTGAAAACAGTGTTGTTATAATTAATTTAATTTAAAAGGTGAGTCAATTAATAACACTGAACAACACTTACAACATAATTTTCCGAAACATGTTTCGAAGGTTAACTTTCCTCCATTATCAACTGGACAATAACTGGGTTTCCATGGTGTTTCATGGTGCAGATGACGATGCTTCTTCTGATGTTTCTTCTGGTAACAGTTCAAGGAACTTGTTGAAAATATCTTTCCGGGGAATGTCAAAATTAAATACTCGGTTTCTATTTTTTAAAATAAAGATTTGTTCCCATGTGGACAGTTCTTGTTTTCCGGTTATGTGTTTGAGAAGTTTCGGTTCTAGCTTTATGCCATGATTTTTTGTCCAAAAGTGAAATGCAACCGCTGATTTTTCTAATTGTTTACTCTTAATGTTTCTAACATGTTCCTTGGATCTAATTTCTAAATTTCTTTTGGTTTTTCCTATGTATATTTCATTACAATCACTACATTCAATTTGGTATATGCCAGATTTTTTGTTAGGTGAAATAGCATCTTTGATGTTTGAAAGCAGCAGGTTTTTTATGGAGTAATGGTGCTAGCTGAATGTTGTATTCCTTGAACACTTTTTTAAATTTATCAAAGGCTCATGGATGATATGTGAATTTTTTGAATGTCATTTTTGTTTTTGCTGCTGTGAGAGTTGTAGTTTCTTAAAATAATTTTTTCTTTTCTGCTCGTTTTACTTTTTTATCTACTAATTCTTTGGGGAAGCCGTTTTTTTGTGCTATTTCAATTATTTTGTAATATTCTGTTTTATATTCTTCTGCTGAAAGAGGGATGTTCACCAATCTATGTGTTAAACTATTGAAAATTGCTTGTTTGTGGCTTCTTGGATTGTAACTATTAGCTTTTATGTAGTCGTCTGTCTGCGTTGGTTTTCTGTGAATACCGAAATTTATTCTGTCCTTGTTTTTGATTAATTTTAGATCTAAAAATGGTAATTTATTATCTTTTTCTACTTCCACTATGAAATTTATACTTTTGTGCTGTATGTTCAGAAGTTTTAATGCGTCACTGATGTGTCTTTTTGGAACTATTGCAAATATGTCATCTACGTATCGCTGCCAGAGTTTGAACATCCACAGGAAACCTCTTGTGACCCTTATTTCCAATGAACTCATGTAAATATCTGCTAAGAATGGTGAGAGAGGGTTGCCCATTGCTAAACCTGAAGTTTGACGGAAATACTTTGTTTGGAACTGGAAGAAATTTTGTTCTGTGCATAATTTGGTGAGTTCTATGTATTCTGCAATTTCTGATGATGACATTCCAAGTGATTTGAGCCAATTTTTGATCAGTGATGGGAATAGTGACTTTACGTCAAAGGAGACAAGGGTGTCCTTTTCTGTTAAGTTGAAGTCTTTGATGTGTTCTATTAGTTTGATGCTGTTTTTTTAATGAAGTGGGCTGAGCTATGAGACTCATTTTCTATCTACAAGGTCGTGGTAACAGATGGAATGCATATACACTTGGGTCCAACTTTAGTCACACATTTTATTTACACCTTCTTGTTCACAATTTATAAATCACATCACATTAAAAAGTCTTATGTTAGTGGAACAACTTCCCTAATGTCGCCAAAATTTAACTAAAGGTCTTTAAATACTTAATGAATTCACTTTTACTGTTTCATGACGCGTACACATAAAAATACGTCCATCTACCTCGGAGGTACCGACACTAGTAAACTATTTCTAGGCGTCCTTTTGACGCAACACACCGCCCTTTTCATCTTCATCTGCGGTATTCATCCGCGCAAATAGTTCTTTCTCGTTAGGGAAGTGATCCCAATTATCGTCTCCTATTTTTATTATGGAACACAAACAATTCTAATATTTATACACTTTTAACAAACATTTACATGAACGATTTTCTATTGGGGTCTTCTAATATTCTGTCTCAAGTTCATAACTGTTTCTTATGCTTAAACTTTCGAATTTAGGAAATGAATTAAATTTAGTAGATAGCCATTTTGCCAGTTTGTAAGTTTGTGAATCTATGCTGCTAATTATGGGTCTCATGGTAATGTCTGGCTTATGTATTTTGGGTAAACCGTAGAGTCTAGGTACGGTTGGGTTATTTGGATGTTCAAACTCTGGCAGTGATATGTAGATGACATATTTGCAATAGTTCCAAAAAGACACATCACTGATGCATTAAAACTTCTGAACATACATGACAAAAGCATAAATTTCACAGTGGAAGTAGAAAAAGGTGATAAATTACCATTTTTAGATCTAAAATTAATCAAAAACAAGGATAGAATAAATTTCGGTATTCACAGAAAACCAACGCAGACAGACTACATAAAAGCTAATAGTTACAATCCAAGAAGCCACAAACAAGCAATTTTCAATAGTTTAACACATAGATTGGTGAACATCCCTCTTTCAGCAGAAGAATACAAAACAGAATATTACAAAATAATTGAAATAGCACAAAAAAAAAACGGCTTCCCCAAAGAATTAGTAGATAAAAAAGTAAAACGAGCAGAAAAGAAAAAATTATTAAAAGAAACTACAACTCTCATAGCAGCAAAAACAAAAATGACATTAAAAAAATTCACATATCATCCATGGGCCTTTGATAAATTTAAAAAAGTGTTCAAGGAATACAACATTCAGCTAGCACCAGTAAACCATTACTCCATAAAATACCTGCCACTTTCAAACATCAAAGATGCTATTCCACCTAACAAAAAATCTAGCATATACCAAATTGAATGCAGTGATTGTAATGAAATATACATAGGAAAAACCAAAAGAAATTTAGAAATTAGATCCAAGGAACACGTTAGAAACATTAAGAGTAAACAATTAGAAAAATCAGCAGTTGCATTTCACTTTTGGACAAAAAATCATGACATAAAGCTAGAACTGAAACTCCTCAAACACATAACTGGAAAACAAGACCTGT
Source organism: Tenodera sinensis (assembly GCA_030765045.1). NCBI lineage: Eukaryota > Metazoa > Arthropoda > Insecta > Mantodea > Mantidae > Tenodera > Tenodera sinensis. The sequence goes on from CM060969.1 coordinate 2,585,342, forward strand.
CCACATGGGAACAAATCTTCATTTTAAAAAATAGAAACCGAGTATTTAATTTTGGCATTCCTCAGAGGGACATTTTCAGTAAGTTCATTGAACCATTACCAGAAGAAGCATCGTCATCCGCACCATGAAACACCATGGAAACCCAGTTATTGTCCAGTTGATAATGCAGGAAAATTAACCTTTGAAACGCGTTCCGGAAAATTATGTTGTAAGTGTTGTTTAGTGTTATTAATTGAATAACATTTTAAATTAAATTGTTCAACAATGTTATAATTTTGGCATTTCAGTATCGACTTCAAGAAGACTTAGGTTTACCAGCTTTGTATGCTGCCAAGAAGCCTCTTCTAATTGAAATATGAAGAAAAGAACATGAGAGGACTGGCATAAAGTAATGTAACTGATAAGGATATTTCAAACTAGCCAAAGGACGTTCCAGAATGGTGAGGACGCCAAAAGGTGTGTCACAGCTGGATCGCAAGTTTACCATCATATGATATGAAGATAGAGCTGTGATGCTTTAGTGGTAGTTACGGTAGAGGTAACTTCTTCACAATGAAGGAAAGTAACCACTTCTCACAGTTTGGCCAATTCATCAGTGTGATTGCTTTATGCACGATACTGTCCCTACACATACAACAAAGTACCCCAAGGATAAAAATATACCTACTTGTACTTGAATGGCATGGTAACTCTTCTGACCAAAATGTCCTAGAAAATGCTTAGGATGGAATGAAAGAGGTGCCCAGGAAGTTCTAGGTGGAAATAGACAAAACCTATCTAGCAGACACAATGCCTACAAGACTATGTCAAGTAATAGAGGTTAAGGAGAATATGACCTAGAAAAGTCATAAACAAAACCACACAAAATTAGTATTTGTTTTTATTGCTTTCTTCCTGTAATGTCAAGATGGCCACTGTATTATGAGTAGTTGTTCTTCTTCATTACTTTGAGACAGAATATGTGGTCAGACCCCGAAAAGAAAGTATTTATGTAAATATTTATTGTACTCGTAAATATAGTTTATTTTTCATGTTGGTAAGGATTTGTTAAGTACTGAGAGTACCATTGTTGCATTGTTGAGAATAATATTTATTTAATAACATCATTAATGTTAAGTAATATATTCAAATTGTTGTTTTCTAGTGCCTTGCATCTGGCAATGAAGCCATTAGCATATATATATATATATATATATATATATATATATATATATATTCAAATTTAATATGTATAATTATAAGAATCACCTTCTATTCAATATTAAAAATGTAGGGAGGATAGAGATCATTTCCCCGACATTCCGGGAAGTATTTAACATGTAAGATGACGTCATAAGAGACATCATAGGAAATGAACATATACATGTATGAATACAAACGCATTGTTAAAGAAAATGCTAGATTTTAACGTCTTAGTGTCCTAGTGTCTAAGAAGAGAAGGCGTGTTTTTGATATGTGCAGGTTTAGACACTAAAAGTGCGATTTAAAACGACAAGTAATGCAAAGAAACCGTTGAGGAAGTCAGTTCATGTGTAAGGAATGTTAACTAAAGTGTCATGCGTGTAATATTCAACAGAAAAGGTGCAAATAAAATGTTGTGAAAAAGTTTTACCCTGTGTCTGCATTATTTCACCCTGTACCACAACCCGAGATAACAAAAGAGTCAAAAGCTCAGCACCATCAGTAATACTTTAATTAAAAAAAACTGCACCAACATGTGTACACGTGCTCGTCAATATTCACCAATCATGGTGACAGAGGTGTGACCTTGACTGACGCTGGATAGGTATCACACTGTCCAGGCACTGTTCAGTTTGTCTGAGAGAGCCATTGTGTAAGCACATGTTTCAGTAATCTGATATGGATTTCAAGTTAGAACAATGAGCAGCAATACAGTTTTGAGTTCTTCTGAGAAAATCTGGAACTGAAATGTTGCAAGTGATACAGGAAGCATATGGAGACCAAGCTTTATCAAAACCAGGTATGTATGAATGGAATAAAAAATTTCAAGATGGTGAAAAAAGTCTTGAAGATGCTCCATGTTTAGGACGACCCTCCACTTCAAAAACTGAGGTGAACTACAACACCATTGAGGTCCTGATGCAAGAAGACAGATGATTAACAATAGCAGACATTATGCACATTTCCTATGGGTCAGTTGAAGACATAATTTGTAATGATTTGGGCTACAGAAAAGTTGCGGCAAAATGGATTCCATGAGTGCTTAATGAGGAACAAATTTGTCATCGGGTCATGACCTGCCAGCAGTGGATCACAAGGCTTCAGAGGGAACCCAACTTTATGAACCAGGTTGTAACTTGTGATGAGAGCTGGTTCCATCACTGTGATCACAAGGCTTCAGAGGGAACCCAACTTTATGAACCAGATTGTAACTTGTGATGAGAGCTGGTTCCATCACTATGATCACAAGGCTTCGGAAGGAACCCAACTTTATGAACCAGGTTGTAACTTGTGATGAGAGCTGGTTCCATCACTATGATCACAAGGCTTCGGAGGGAACCCAAACTTTATGAACCAGGTTGTAACTTGTGATGAGAGCTGGTTCCATCACTATGATCACAAGGCTTCAGAGGGAACCCAACTTTATGAACCAGGTTGTAACTTGTGATGAGAGCTGGTTCCATCACTATGCTCACAAGGCTTCAGAGGGAACCCAACTTTATGAACCATGTTGTAACTTGTGATGAGAGCTGGTTAAACCACTGTGATCACAAGGCTTCAGAGGGAACCCAACTTTATGAACCAGGTTGTAACTTGTGATGAGAGCTGGTTAAACCACTGTGATCACAAGGCTTCAGAGGGAACCCAACTTTATGAACCATGTTGTAACTTGTGATGAGAGCTGGTTAAACCACTGTGATCACAAGGCTTCAGAGGGAACCCAACTTTATGAACCAGGTTGTAACTTGTGATGAGAGCTGGTTCCATCACTATGCTCACAAGGCTTCAGAGGGAACCCAACTTTATGAACCATGTTGTAACTTGTGATGAGAGCTGGTTCCATCACTATGATCACAAGGCTTCAGAGGGAACCCAACTTTATGAACCAGGTTGTAACTTGTGATGAGAGCTGGTTCCATCACTGTGATCACAAGGCTTCGGAGGGAACCCAACTTTATGAACCAGGTTGTAACTTGTGATGAGAGCTGGTTCCATCACTGTGATCACAAGGCTTCGGAGGGAACCCAAACTTTATGAACCAGGTTGTAACTTGTGATGAGAGCTGGTTCCATCACTATGATCACAAGGCTTCGGAGGGAACCCAACTTTATGAACCAGGTTGTAACTTGTGATGAGAGCTGGTTCCATCACTATGATCACAAGGCTTCAGAGGGAACCCAACTTTATGAACCAGATTGTAGCTTGTGATGAGAGCTGGTTCCATCACTGTGATCACAAGGCTTCAGAGGGAACCCAACTTTATGAACCAGATTGTAGCTTGTGATGAGAGCTGGTTCCATCACTATGATCACAAGGCTTCGGAGGGAACCCAACTTTATGAACCAGGTTGTAGCTTGTGATGAGAGCTGGTTCCATCACTATGATCACAAGGCTTCAGAGGGAACCCAACTTTATGAACCAGGTTGTAGCTTGTGATGAGAGCTGGTTCCATCACTATGATCACAAGGCTTCAGAGGGAACCCAACTTTATGAACCAGGTTGTAACTTGTGATGAGAGCTGGTTCCATCACTGTGATCACAAGGCTTCGGAGGGAACCCAACTTTATGAACCAGGTTGTAGCTTGTGATGAGAGCTGGTTCCATCACTATGATCTGGAAATCAAACAACAAAGTGCATGATGGAAACTTCCTGACAGCCCAAGGCCAAAAAAGCAAAGGTGCAACCAAGTGCAGGGAAAGTCATGCATCTTGTGTTTTTCGACAAAATTGGGGTAATTTATGACCATGTGGTTCCTAAACACACCATAGTAACTGTTCAATGCTACAGTAATGTCCTTAAAGGGCCACTCAAGAGGAAAATGGCTGCCAAGAGACCAGAACTTGCTGCCAATGGATGGATCCTCCATCAGGACAGCACCCTTACTCATTGAGCCATAGCAACACAAGAGGCAATCACTCAACTAGGTATCGAAATCATGACTCATCCACCATATTTGCCGGATCTAGCACCCTGCGATTTCTACCTGTTTCCACAAGTGAAAAAATATCTTCGTAGGTGCCATTTTCAAACCGATACAGAATTAAACAGTGTTATTTCAGGTATACTGAACAGGATGTCAAACAAGGGCTTCTCTGAGTGTTTTGAAAAGTGGATAGAACGTTGAAACCAGTGTACAATGTCAGGAGATTATTTTGAAAGCTTGTAATTAAATTTGAATGAAAGGAAATCATGGTGTCTGAAAAAAGAAAATTTGCTGTTGCTTTTGTGAACCACTCTCGTATAGCAAGTGTTTCAGAAAAATATGCTGCTTCTGTTGTATTACATATGTCATGGGAATGATGAAAATCACAAACATTTAAACTGGAAAACTGTGCATATACCTTATTGTATTTAATTTTCTATACATCCAGAAAGCTATCCCCAGCAATGTGTAAATGTGTTTAAGTGGTTAGGTCCAATTGGACAATGGTGAAATGATGCCCAAGTGAGCCTGGACTGGATAGAGCTTAGAGTTGCCCAACATGTATCTATCAGAATAAGGGAAAAGCCCAGCTAACTCACTCACTCACTCACTCACTCACTCACTCACTCACTCACTCACTCACTCACTCACTCACTCACTCACTCAGTCTAACCAGGACTCAAACCTGACATGCTGCCACAGAGTACAATGTACTTTATAGTGAACACAGTTTTGCACAGATTATTCTTTTGGTGAGAGGGGGGGGGATGTGGGGAGAGGGTTCATTTCCATAGCCTCGTTTAACTGCAGTAATGAAATTTACACTATTTCTCAATTAATGAAATGGATACTGAATTTTGATGTTGTTTGGAATGACAATGGGCAAGTTCTCATTGAAGCTTACCTCTTGTTTGACGTTGTCATAATGATGATGATCAATATTATCCACTGTGTCCTGATACTGCTGTGTATAATGGCGTCCTTCTTCAAACATTTGTCTTAAGTGTTCATTTGTCTGAAACAAACATTTCAGCATACATATTATAATTATTTTAAATTAAAATTCTTTTAAAATCTGTTGAATGTGAGACAGACATGCTGCCACAGAGCAGAGTGTGCATTATGGTGAACACAGTTTTGTGCAGATTATTCTTTTGGTGGGGGGAGTCCATTTCCATAGCCTTGTTTAACTGCAGTAATGAAATTTACACTATTTCTCAATGAACAAAACAGATACTGAATTTTAATGTTGTTTGGAATGACAATAAGCAAAACTCACCTCTTGTTTCATGGTTTCAAGTAGGCTATTTAGAAGATACTTGGTTTTCTCAACAGGTGGCACACTCTGCAGGTAATCATGTATTGCAGAATCTTGCAAATTCCTCTCTAATCTTTCTAACATCGTCTGTATTTGTGGATGAATTCTGTAATTTGGCCTCATGATTCCTTCTAAATCTTCCGATATTCTTATTAGCAGATCATCATTGTTATCTATTATTTCATTGTATTCTCTTGAACTGCCACTTTCCTGAAGCAAAGAGTTGATTAGATTAGATTAGATTAGATTGCACTGTGTTCAGCGAGTTCACAATTAGCTATGAAGCCCTGTGAACATTGAACATGTCAATGGAAATGTACAGTACAACATAAAAACACATTATATACAAGCACAAAACACAAAGCAAGCATAATTGAGAAACACAATATCATAATGTATATTCACAGATACAAATTAATTGTATTTTTAAAAAGTTTACTTACCATCCATGGGCTAATAAACAATGTACAAACATTTTTAAAGAATATGGAATAACTTTAGTCCCTCAAAATAAATTTAATATACAAAATTGTTAATACTTTATTGTTATGTACGACAGGTATGCTATTTTTTATGATAGAATGGTGTCAAACAGGTTAAATTGGTTTCTAGAACCACAAAATTTAATTTCCCCATGTCAAGCAGGATTCAGAGAGCTCCACTCTACAGATGAATAAGTCTTACTTCTCAGTCAAGAAATCAAAGACTCCTTCAATAGAAAAGAAGATAATGTATCAGTTTTTATTGGTTTCCGAATGCAGAACAAAACTGCTGAAGAAAGTAAAAAAATAGGGTTAGAAAGTCCAATGTTTTCATGGCTATGTCATTTCCTAACACAACACTTGATTACTACCAGAAATGGAAGAAATATATCAAAATATAAACAACTACACCGGGGCTTACCACAAGGCGCAGTGCTCAGCACAACACTTTCTAATACCTATAATTAAGAAAATAATGAAGCTATTAACAAGGAAGCAACAAGAATCTAAAGTAAGAACAAATTAGAAACTAAAAGCTTTATTTATCAATTTAGCTGTTTGGATTGTGATAGGGTTTATATTGGTAAAAACTAAACGTCATATAGAAACCAGAACAAAAGAGCATTTTAGAAATATGTTGTTGTTGTTGTTTTCTAGTGCCTTGCATCTGGCAATGAAGCCATTAGCATTCGTGCTTTCCAATACTTTTGAACTGTAGTTTCTTCTGATCTTAATGCTTCACAGGTCTTCAAGTGTTCTTCATTCATTTCTGCTGGATCGTTAATATTTTAGAAATATTAAATATAAACAACTGATAAATCAGCTGTGGCAGATCATTTTTGGTCATTTAATCATGAAATTAATCCAGAGATAAAATTATTAAAACAATTAAGTGGACCTATAGGTTTAATGGTTTGGGAAAAAAAGATTTATTTTAAAAAACAGGAACCATATTATGAATTTTGAAATCCCTCTAAATAGATTGTATTTATAGGTTTTTGTTTTCAGAGATTGGTGATTAAAATGAGCATCAGTATCTATGGTAACTAATTTGTTTGTATAGCTTTGAGAATGAGTTGGAGTCAACTTGAAACTTGTTAGCACAACAACTTGGAACATTACTAAGATAAGTAAAGCTTTTAGTTTCTAATTTGTTCTTACTTTAGATTCTTGTTGCTTCACTGTTAATAGCTTCATTGTTTCTTTATTTAACTTTTTAATATATGTATTAATGATCTGTCACAAAAAATACAAGAATCAGGTGTGAAGTGTGCACTATTTGCCAATGACTTAGTAATGTGGACTTCAAAACCAAAAAGCAAAAGTACAGAACTACTATCTATTCATTCTAAGGTTGATCCACGTGAAATTGAACCCAGGTGGCCAGTGCACAGTTATAATGTATCCTTCCACCATTTGCGCCAGAAATACTGTCACAACCATATAGTGAGTGCATACGGTACGTAACAGAAAGGATACGATCCCTTATTCCGTCAATTTAAAGAGTGACTAACATGTAACTAGAGACGATAAGATTGATAGCCACAACAAAATACACGAGGCACATGTCATTAATTATTGCTTTTCTTTACGAGCACTGTTTATACTGGTACTCGAAAAACCGGTGAACTCAGAAGTTAATTTCGCTACTTCTTTGACGGGAACAGTTGAATATTTCTCACACAACTTATAATACACGTTAAACACTATTGTTTTTTCACCACTAGTCAATGGATTTCCCGCCTTATGCTTTGTATAAGTCGATGAAGACGCAAGAGCAAATTCACCGTGGCCATCCATCATGATTCTAAATAACAACTGCTGGCTGTAAAAAATACTCGGATGTCAGATACTCACACGAGTTGCATGTTGGGACTTGTAGCTCTGTTTATCAGTTTACATCAGCGTTAATTAACCTCTTAGGTATTTGTGTAGAATATTACATCATTTAACGATAAATTCATTCTAGAACTCAGATTACTAGGATGGGACTACTTCCCTGCACGCATTGCTACCATGTGTACCACGGTGCACTGGTCACATGGGTTTGTTTTGACGCGGACAAACCTAAGACTGAACCTAGTATAGAAAGAACCATGCAACAATCCTTAACCAACCTACAAAAGTGGACAAAAGAAAATTTAATGACTGTTAATACAACAAAATCAAACTACAAAATCTTTTCAAAAAGGAAAAATCCATTAAAAATAAAATTAAATTTTGAGGGTCAACAATTACCAGAAACAAAGGAAGCAAAGTATTTAAGAGTTACATTTGATACCAAACTTACATGGGCCAAACAAATAGAAAATGTAATACAAAGAGCAGAGAGGCACCTTTCACTGTTAAAACGTCTAACAGGAATGAAGTGGGGATGTTCCAGAGTAACTCTTAACACAACATACAATGTATATATAAAGTCATTATTTATTTACTGCAGCGAAGTTCTTGTAACAGCAAATACAAAAAAAAATTCAAATCTTTCAAAACCAAAGTCTGAGATTAATTACAGGTGCTATCAAAACCACACCAATAGCAGCTATGGAAATACTAACCAACCAATGCCCCATTGAATATGAAATAGAAAAAGCAGTTTAATTTAAAAGGTGAGTCAATTAACAACACTGAACAAAACTTACAACATAAATAAGCAAAATTGAAGCTATTAACAGCTAAGCAACAAGATTCTAAAGTAAGAACAAATTAGAAACTAACTGGAGGAAAGTTAACCTTTGAAACGCATTCCGAAAAATTATATTGTAAGTGTTGTTCAGAGTTATTAATTGACTCATTTTAAATGAAATTAATTACAACAACACTGTTTTCAAACTTCTATAAAAGGAAGATAGAAAAAGCAGCTTTTATTCAACACAAAAATTTGATCAGACTCCCATTCAATACATGGCACAAGAGAAATTTTACACATACACTTAAGACTCAGGAGAGCTTTCTTTCTAAAATTCAAGACATCAAGAAGAATGTACACCTTCCTAATTCAAAGGAAAACTTCATATCTAAAGTCAATCCGACACAAACATTAGACATCACATATTATTTACACCTGACAGAAGAAGTTAAGAAAAGTGATACTCCAACTAGTGTTCTAAAATTATTGGCATTAGAGACAATCCATACTAGATTTCCAGAACACGAATGGCTCCATATTTATGCTGATGGATCATTGATATCAAACCGAGATGGAGTAGGTGCTGGAGTCACATGTCACCTCTTTTCCTATTACAAATCTTTAAGTTATGGAACTACAAACTTTGATGGAGAAATTGAAGCAATTCGAATGGCTCTACAAATATTTTGTATAGCATTTCACATTTTCAGCAAGCAGTTATTCTCTCAGATTCCAGGGCAGCAATTATAGCAATTACTTCCAAGTTGTCACCAATAGACCAAACAATTATAGAGCATTGGAAAATCCTTACCCATCTAACCACACTTCAAAAACACCTAGTCTTCCAATGGATACCAGCTCACTGTGGACTGAGTGGTAATGAGAAAGCTGATTTTCTTGCAAAAATGGGTACCAGCAGTGTACAGAAATCTATAGTTAATCTACCATTTTATGCAGCTAAAAAATAAGTCAACTTTGAATTTAAAAAAATTATTGCAAAATATTACTATGAAAAATAAAAAATTAAAAGATGGGAACTACCAAACATTCAAACAGTAATTCCTGAGTATCCTCGAAAAACAGCAGTTGCAACCTTCAGGTTGATTACAGGACATGATTGTCTGGCAAAACATTTAAACAGAATTGGGATATATTCTTCACCACTCTGTCCTCTATGTGATCTGCAAGAGGAAATGGACCTCAAATATGCCTGGCCACTTCTAGCGCTCTTCCCATCTATCAGTGAAAAATATTGGAGAGCAAGAGGATTAATGACTTCATTGTCAGAAATCCAGCATTAGCTAACAACATTTGAGAGGTAGAACTGAAATTTAAAAATTCAATGCTACAGCTGGGATTTGAACCACAGACCCTCCGCTTACTAGGCGGGTGCTCTAACCATTAAGCTACTGTGGCAACCTGCCAAAGTGACATTAAATTCTCAAACCAGTTCGTATTTCTCCTGGTAAACCACAAAGGCAGTCTCACATCAGAGACAAATTACCCCAATGCTGACTTACTATTGCAAGTACTTTATGTCCTGGGATTGAATAACCTTCATTGACATTGAATTGAGGAAAGTATGCATAAGTAAAATGCCACTATTGAATGAATACTGCTGCTGCCGCTGCCGCCGCCGCCGCCACCACCACCACCACTACTACTACTATTACTACTACTACTACTACTACTACTACTTTTACTACTACTACTATTACTACTACTACTACTTTTACTATTACTACTACTACTACTGTTACTACTACTACTATTACTACTACTACTACTACTGCTACTACTACTACTACTACTACTACTACTACTACTACTACTACTACTACTACTACTACTACTACTACTATTACTACTGTTACTACACCAACAGTAAGTTTGTTGGCATAAATAAATAATAATTACCATGTGAAGGTTATTTAATCCTGGGATATAAAGTACTTGCAATAGTAAGTCACCGTTGGGGTAATTTGTCTCTGATGTGAGACTGCCTTTGTGGTTTACCAGGAGAAATACGAACTGGTTTGAGAATTTAATGCCATTCTGGCAGTTTGTCGCAATAGCTCAGTGGTTAGAGCGTCCGCCCGGTAAGCGGAAGGTCTGTGGTTCAAATCCCAGTTGTGGCATTGAATTTTTAAGTTCCAGTTCTACCTCTCAAACTTTGCACACACATGGCTTGTGCATTTTGAAAACACCAACAGTAAGTTTGTTGGCATAAATAAATAATAATTACCATGTGAAGGTTATTTAATCCTGGGATATAAAGTACTTGCAATAGTAAGTCACCATTGGGGTAATTTGTCTCTGATGTGAGACTGCCTTTGTGGTTTACCAGGAAAAATATGAACTGGTTTGAGAATTTAATGTCATTCTGGCAATTTATCATAATAGCTCAATGGTTAGAGCAGCCACCTGGTAAGTGGAAGGTCTGTGGTTCAAATCCCAGCTGTGGCATTGAATTTTTAAGTTCCAATTCTACCTCTCAAACTTTGCCCACACACGGCTTGTGTGTTTAAAAACACCAACAGTAAGTTAGTTGGCATAAATAAATAATAATTATCTTAGAGGATATTTGCCTTATTGAATGAGAATACAGTTTGCCCCTTTCTTCATTTACTCCATCCATCATGTTGTAGGCATTGCCAACATCAATACAAATGAAGTTCTACTATCACTTGCCATTGCCGGCCTGTGTTATGTGGCCACTAAACCCATCTATGGCAACATTACCAAAAATTGTCCAATAAATATGAGTTTAAATAATTATATGAGTTTAAATATATAATGTGAGACACCTGATAAGAACTTGTGTACAGGTTAGCAGTGGCTGCAATGCAAGAATTAAAGTATGTTACTGTTATTAGAACTCAGAAACTGTTAATAACAAACTGATTGCTCACCACATTTGCTTCATCATTGTTCCAAGATGGTTCAGATGCCTCTTCTATATAAACATGAGACCTTTGATCCATTCCTCTTATGGGCTCTTTTCCACTTGTTATGGCTAGAAATGCCATTGCACCACCACTATGTGGCAACAGGCGTGATGCCAAGTAAGTGCGTCCATCCACGCTAAGATAATTGAAATCATTTGGCTTATGGGCATCATCATCAAGTAGGTTTGTTGGTGGCTGAAAATATCTATTTATTAATTAATCACATCTCTGAATGCAGAAGCAATGCCCTAAGAAGCATATCCAATTTAGCTGTGCCCCCTTGCTATGCTAAAATAGCAAAACAATGAGACAGAAATACCCTGGACAATAGATTTAAAAAACTGTAATGGCAATTTTAGATTAATAGTGCATTCTACAAAGAGCACTTTCTTAAAATAACTTTGATATACATGTAAATTTACAAAACAGATTTCAAAGAATGATTTTTACTTTCTTTTCCATGTATAAAAGTAGAGAAAGTAGAAGAAATATTATATTCCATCCAAAAATTTGATGTCAGATTTTCACCAGAAATTTACATTTTGAGGCCCCTGAATCCAAAAAGAGCAGTTTTAGAAAAAGGTGTGTGTGTGTGTATATGTGTGTGTGTGCGTGTGTGTGTGTGCGTGTGTGTCTGTGTGTGTGTGTGTGTGTGTGTGTGTGTGTGTGTGTGTGTGTGTCTATCAGCCTGCAGACAGCATAACTCAAAAATGAAAGGTGACTTAAAAATCAAAGTTGGTATTTGTGTTTTATATCTTTCAAGGATGCAATACAAAATTTTGAAGAAAATTCCTCCACCCTAAAGTATACTTTGCATGGAAATTTTTCAAAAAGTTTTATTTTCTTGAAAATGGCTCAAACGATTTTGATTAAAATGCCATATGTTTGAGATACTTTTATGTCAAATGAAATGTATATCTTGAATTTTCTGGCTATAGCCTTAGTAGGCCTGTTTACTCTGTATGACTTTTGCATAGCTGGTAAACCATAAGAGATAGACCAAGTCTTACTGTACAAAAAAATGTAGATGCCGCTAAAACACACACTTTATTGTCTGAATACTTTTTTTGTAGAGTGAAGCATTTCAGAGATATTCCTTGTTATTTGTGTGAGTTTTGGAGAACACATACTTCTTCAAATGGAACGTCATCGTTCATTTTTTTGTATGTTAACACTAGAACCCCAGTAGCGGTCATTTTGACCGTTCTTGATATTTAAATAAGTTTAGCTCTACCGGTTATTTAAAGTGAACCTTGGCCTTTCATGACTTTTCCTGATATAACCTCTAGTTTTATATAGCATAATAATTTTTGGCATGCCATCATTTACGTCAATGTTTTTTCATGTTTGACCATGAACCCTGGAGACTCATTTTTGACTGTTACAATTTTGTTAGGCCTTTGCTCGCATTGTCATTGGATTTCTCATTGTCACTAATCTGCTTTGTCAGTCTTCATGCCCACTGTTCATTATAGTAGTGTACGTTGTAAATCTATGCCTGCAAAATGCCTCGTGGTTTGAAACCAGATGAAACCCTAGCTATATTTCATGATATACTAGATGATGTATCAGAAGGTGATCTTTTTGAAGAATGTGGTAGTGGTGAAGATGATTATCGACCTCCAGCTGATTGAGAACAATCAGAAAATGAGTCGTTCAGTGAAGATGATTTGAACGGTAAGTTTTATTCTGCCTGCTTTAGATATTGCATAACATGAAACTGTATTCCTAATAGGTGCATTTATGTAGTTATTCATTTCCTTTTTTGTACACAATATAAATACATAATTTGTTTGCTTATTTATTTATCTGTTTATTTTACAGAAAATCAAATTCAGGATAACATTTCCTGTAATTTTCGTGCAGCAAGGGAGGTAAGAAGGTATGGGCATAGCTCGATACAACCACCATTTGAACATGACTTGCAGCACTGTGTAACTCCATCCAATTTGACTACATCACAAGTGGCAAGTGAAAATAGAATGCCTATGAGTAATACTACAGCTTTAGGTAACACAACCACTTCACCACAACCAATAATAAGAAGCAGCAGAAAGAGGCAACATGAAGAGGGAAAACTTCCTGCACTTAGTAGAGATAAGGGTACTGAGTGGCAGATCATTGATCCAGGTCACAATCCTGGTAGAACAGAGCAACATAATGTTGTGAAAGAAAAAGGAGGCCCTACTGCGTATGCTAAGAGACATGTAAGGGACAGCAGCCATGCATCTGCTTGAAACATGTTCATTGATGAGTCGATTCTTTGACATACCAAAAAATGTACAGAGACTGAAGCAAGAGAGAAGAAAAATAATGTGAAATAGACCGTTTCCTTGGATGATGGACGCTTTCATCAGCGTAATTTACTTGCAGGGTGCACTTGAGTGCAGAAGCCTTTGAACTCTGGTGCAAAAAGTGGGGGCCACCTATATTTTCTGATACCATGGCAAGGGACAGATTCATGGAACTGTATGAGATTTTTATGATTTAATGTCAGGTCTTCCCATTCTGAAAGGCTAAATAATGATAGGTTTGAACTGGTTTAAATTATTTGGAACAAATTTATTGAAAACTGCAAGGCTTGCTACATACCAGGTGCATTCCTTACAGTAGATGAACAACTTTATCCCACAAAATGTTGCTGTACATTCATTCAATACATGGTCAATAAGCCTGGTAAATTTGGTATAAAATACTGGATGGTTGGAGATGTATCTCTGCAATGCTATCCCATACCTGGGGAAGGATAATCAGCAGCCTCAGAACAAATCTGTTCCAGAACATGTTGTGATGTCTCTAACAAGTCCTTTTCTAAAAAAGGAATGAAATGTCACCGCCAAAAACTGCTTTACTTCACTATCGCTAGCTAAAAGACTAAAGGAGTTGGGCACTAGTATCGTAGGAACTGTGGACAGATCGAGACGAGAAGCTCCTGATCACCTAAGAAATTCCAGGGCTCCTCTTTATGATACCATTCTCAGGAAAACAAACAATGGTATTTTGCTAACCAGCTACCAAGGAAAGCTACAGAAGAATGTAATGAGTACACTTCACAACCCATGTGCAATACTGAAGCCTCCAAGAAACTTCCTGAAACAGCTGAATTTTACAAGACTAAATATGGAGTGGATGTGATTGATCAGATAGCACAGTTGTATTCCATGCGTACTGGTACCCACATATGGTTGATGCATGTTTTTTACAACATATTGGACCTAGCTGCCATCAATGCTTCGATAGTGTTTCGAGAAATAACTGGCAAGGAACTTTCACGCCAAAGATTCATCCTTCAACTCGCTGATGAGCTAAGAGAAGCCTACTTGGGAACTAGACAACGTTGTATACAGACTAATCCAACTGAAGAACATCCAACCCCTAATCGCCGATGACAGTGTCAAATAGATCATAATGCAGACAGAACAAAGCAAGCAATTCCTGTCATTTTAATTTAAAAGGTGACAGAATGTGTTTAGGAAAATTATAATGTAAGTGTTGTTTAGTGTTATTAATTGACTCACTTTTTAAATTAAATTGATTATAACAACACTGTTTTCAAACTTCTATGATAGGAAGATAATTCCTGTCATATTTGCAAGAAACCAGTATGTGGAAAATGCACAGCAGAAGTTAGAAAAGTTCTTACATGTGTAAAATGCAAAGCATAAGTGAATGTTCATAACAATGAAAGAACTTTCTGTACATAGTTGTTGTACTATAATAGGTTTACTAATATAAAGATGTGTGTTGGAATATTACTTGTTCTATTATACATAAAGTTGAGTTCTCATGTTCATAATCCCAAATATTCTTAGTTGTACTATTACACTATATTCTGCCTACTGAGAATTTGGGCTATTTTTTATTTGAATAAACATACTGTTGAAAAATAGAGATACATAAAGAATACATGTTCATCATACAGGCTTTTTATATACTAATAAATTAAATGATTTTTTTCTCCTAATTAGCTCTCTATTACCACAAGAAATTATTAGAGAAAACATTTAGCATAGAAAATTTGCCCTAAAAAGGCAATTTTCCAATAATTTATACATACACAGTGTTAATATATTGGGCCTAGTTACCTAATAATAATAACATCAAAGTGGTAAGAAATAAGTTGTAAAATATACATGGAAAAGGCAAAGAAAAAGTGAAGTAAAAAGTGACCACTACCATAGTTAATGGTAGCTAGCAAGCGCCGGGGTTCTAGTGTTAACCTTGCAAAGAGAATGGAATTTGAAAGCTTTAAAACATTTGACTATCACTCAAAGCCCACTGTATTCCCATAATCCCCTTGTACCTACAGGGAAATAAACAATAAGATAATTTCTGCAAATGTTTATCTCAACTAACACAAAGAAGATGCAGGAATAAGAATTTTTAAGAATGGTTAGTACAAGAGTAGAGAAACTCATGAGAGTGCAATACATCAGATTTTTCTATTTATGTTTAAAGTTGAAAACTTTTGCTTTCTTGGTGCGACTTCAAACACTGTGCCTGACACGTCATTTAGTAACTTGATTATAGCTTCAAGTAGGATAAGCAGACTTTTACACTTAACTATATTTGCCTGTACTTTCCCAAAGAGCCATATCAATGAATGAATCTATTCCTTCAACAAGTTAACTTGTGATACAATTTCCAACTCAAGTGGAAATTTCGGTCTACGACAAAAAATAAAGTACTTTTAGTTGCTTATGTAAAGTATTTTTAAACATTGCCTTTTGTTATGTGCACAATATATTTAAAATTATAAATATTATATATGTACCTCAATTTTTGAGTGTTGGAGTCCAAATTTGATTTCAGCACTAGGAAGAGAGACTGGAGGATACCTGTTGAATGGTGGTGAGAGACGAGTGCTGTCCATATCCAGTACCAGATGTGACAGGTAGATGTTGCGTTTGCGTTTGGCAGCAATGGTTTCCGCCACCTCTCCACAAAGTTTCTGCAGCCATAACTACAACAGAAGTTGCCTTCATGGCTTGTAGTGGCAAGTCAGGGACAAGCTACACAAGGCCAAATGGAACATTTCCTGCAATGGATTTGTGCCAGCACTACAAATATTTCCTCGATTGCAACTCTCCAATGTTATATAAATTACAAGATATGTAGTGGGTAGTCACTACAAATGAATAGGTGCCTTTTTACTTTCTCTGCTATGTATAGTAAAGGGAGGAAGTATTGTATTCCAACCAAACATTTGATGTTGAGATTTCACTGTAAATATATGTTTTGAGGTCCCCTGAATCCAAAGAAAGAGCATTCTTAGAAAAAGGTGTGTGTGCGTGTGCGTGTGTGTGTGGTGTGTGTGTGGTGTATGTGTGTGTGTGTGTGTGTGTGTGTGTGTGTGTGTGGTGTGTGTGGTGTGTGTGGTGTGTGGTGTGTGTGTGTGGTATGCGTGTGTGTGGTGTGTGGTGTGTGGTGTGTGGTGTGTGTGGTATGTGGTGTGTGTGTGTGGTGTGTGTGTGGTGTGTGTGGTGTGTGGTGTGTGTGTGTGTGTTTTTTTTTTTTTTTTATTGCATGCCCCATTCCATATGAATACTACATGCTTGAATTTATTTATTTACATACAAATTACATTTTATATATACATGTACATATTGTTGGTGATGTTCTATTTGAACATTTACATCTTTATTTACCTCTAATTTTTTATCTACCTTAGTCTAATTGAGTACTTCATAAATCTAGTACTTATCATATAGTGAAACGCAAATATTATTATACTCGTAACAGCAGTAGAGTATTGAACTGTGTTTGGACAATGATACTGATTGCAATTTTGGTAAGGAGTAGAAATTATATATATTTGAACTTGTCATTCTATTTCTGTGAATTGTATAGCATTAATGAAGTTAACGAAAGGTTGTATGAAATTGTTTCCAAGTTCTTCTTTGTTTATGGGCCAAGTAGCACCTTTACTTTGTATCTTCCTAATCATTGCGTGTGTGTGTGTGTGTGTGTGTGTGTGGTGTGTGGTGTGTGTGTGTGTGTGTGTGTGTGTGGTGTGTGGTGTGGTGTGGTGTGTGTGTGTGTGTGTGTGTGTGTGTGTGTGTGTGTGTGTGTGTGGTGTGTGTGTGGTGTGTGTGTGGTGTGTGGTGTGTGTGTGTGGTGTGTGGTGTGTGTGTGTGTGTGAGGTGTGTGGTGTGTGGTGTGTGGTGTGTGGTGTGTGTGGTGTGTGTGGTGTGTGGTGTGTGGTGTGTGGTGTGTGTGGTGTGTGGTGTGTGTGGTGTGTGTGTGTGTGGTGTGTGGTATGTGTGGTATGTGGTGTGTGTGTGTGGTGTGTGTGGTGTGTGTGTGTGTGTGTGGTGTGTGGTGTGTGTGTGTGGTTTTTTTCTTTTTTTTTTCTTTTTTTTTTTTTTATTTATTGCATGCCCCATTCCATATGAATACTACATGCTTGAATTTATTTATTTACATACAAATTACATTTTATATATACATGTACATATTGTTGGTGATGTTCTATTTGAACATTTACATCTTTATTTACCTCTAATTTTTTATCTACCTTAGTCTAATTGAGTACTTCATAAATCTAGTACTTATCATATAGTGAAACGCAAATATTATTATACTCGTAACAGCAGTAGAGTATTGAACTGTGTTTGGACAATGATACTGATTGCAATTTTGGTAAGGAGTAGAAATTATATATATTTGAACTTAAGTCATTCTATTTCTGTGAATTGTATAGCATTAATGAAGTTAACGAAAGGTTGTATGAAATTGTTTCCAAGTTCTTCTTTGTTTATGGGCCAAGTAGCACCTTTACTTTGTATCTTCCTAATCATTGCGTGTGTGTGTGTGTGTGTGTGTGTGTGTGGTGTGTGGTGTGTGTGTGGGTGTGTATGTGTGTGTGTGTGTGTGTGTGGGTGTGTGGTGTGTGGTGTGTGGTGTGTGGTGTGTGTGTGTGTGTGTGGTGTGTGTGTGGTGTGTGTGTGGTGTGTGGTGTGTGGTGTGTGGTGTGTGGTGTGTGTGTGTGTGAGGTGTGTGGTGTGTGGTGTGTGGTGTGTATGGTGTGTGTGGTGTGTGGTGTGTATGGTGTGTGTGGTGTGTGGTGTGTGTGGTGTGTGTGTGTGTGGTGTGTGTGGTGTGTGGTGTGTGGTGTGTGGTGTGTGGTGTGTGGTGTGTGTGGTGTGTGGTGTGTGTGGTGTGTGGTGTGTGGTGTGTGGTGTGTGGTGTGTGTGTGTGGTGTGTGGTGTGTGGTGTGTGTGGTGTGTGGTGTGTGTGGTGTGTGTGGTGTGTGTGGTGTGTGGTGTGTGTGGTGTGTGGTGTGTTTTTTTTTTTTTTAATTGCATGCCCCATTCCATATGAATACTACATGCTTGAATTTATTTATTTACATACAATTTACATTTTATATACATGTACATGTTGGTGATGTTCTATTTGAACATTTACATCTTTATTTACCTCTAATTTTTATCTACCTTAGTCTAATTGAGTACTTCTCTATTGTGATATTTAGTTTTTTTATTTGATGTTTGTTGTTTAATGCTATTTTCTTTTTTTTTATTATTATTATTATATTATTATTATTATGTGTGTGGTGTGTGTGTGTGTGTGTGTGTGTGTGTGGTGTGTGTGTGTGTGTGTGGTGTGTGTGTGTGTGGTGTGTGGTGTGTGTGTGTAGTGTGTATGTGTGGTGAGTGTGGTGTGTGGTGTGTGGTGTGTGTGGTGTGTGTGGTGTGTGGTGTGTGGTGTGTGCATGTGCGTGGTGTGTGTGTGGTGTATGGTGCGTGGTGTGTGGTGTGTGGTGCGTGGTGTGTGGTGCGTGGTGCATGGTGTGTGGTGCGTGGTGTGTGGTGTGTGGTGTGTGGTGTGTGTGTGTGTGTGTGTGGTGTGTGTGTGTGTGGTGTGTGGTGTGTGGTGTGTGTGTGTCTGTGTGTGTGTGCGTGCGCGTGTGCATGTGCGTGTTTGTGTCTGTACAGCATAACTCAAAAACAAAAAGCTGGTTAGAAACAAAGTTGCAATTTAAGTTTAATATCTTTCAAGGATGTGACACAAAGATTTTGAAGATAATTCTTCCACCCTAAACTACCCTTTACATAGAAAAGTTTTCAAAAATTTTGTTTTTCTTGAAAATGGCTCTAATGATTTTGATTAAAATGCCATATGTATGAGATATTTTTATGACAAATGAAATGCATATCTTGAATTCTCTGGCCACATCCCCTGTAGTCATATTTACTGTGGACAACTTTTGCATAATTGGTAAACCGTTAGAGATAGACCAAATCATACTATACAAAAGAAATCTGATGTGTTGCACTCACATGACTTTCTCTACTCTTGTACTAACCATTCTTACAAACTCTTATTCCTATATCTTCTTCGTGTTAGTTAAAATAAACATTTGTATAAATTATCTTATTGCTTATTTCCTTGTAGGTGCAAGGGGAATATTGGAATACAGTAGGCTTTGTGCGATAGTCAAATCTTTTAAAGCTTTGAGATTCCGTTCTCTTTGTACACGTAACATATAAAAAAAATGAACAACGATGACCCATTTCACGAAAGTTCCAAGTTTTCCAAAACTCACACACATAACAAGGTATATCTCCGAAATGGTTTAGAGCCATTTTCAAGAAAATCAAAATTTTCGAAAAATTTTCCATGTAAAGAGTAGTTTAGGGTGGGGCTATTTTCTTCAAAATCTTCGTGTCACATCCTTGAACGACATTAAACTTAAATACCAACTTTGGTTTTTAACCAACTTTTCATTTTTGAGCTATGCTGTCCACAGACTGACAGACTGACAGACTGACAGACACACACACAGACCTTTTTCTAAAAATGCTTTTTTTGGATTCAGGGGGCCTCAAAACATGTATTTCCGGTGAAATCTCGACTTCGAATTTTTGGGTGGAATACAATACTTCCCCTACTTACCAGTAGAGAAAGTAAAAATGTAGATCTTGCTAAAATACACAATTTATGTCTCAATAAATGTTCTTGTAGGCTGAACCATTTCTGAGATATTTCTGGTTATGTGTGTGTTTTGCAGAACTCATACTTCTGTCAAATGGAGCATCATTATTCAAATTTTTATATGTTATGCAAAGGGAATGGAATCTCAAAGTTTTAAATATTTGACTATCGCTCAAAGCCTACTGTATTGCCATATTCCCCTTGTACCTACAAGGAAATAAGCAATAAGATAATTTCTGCAAATGTTTATCTCAACAAACACAAAGAAGATAGAGGAGTAAGAGATTGTAGGAATGGTAAGTACAAGAGTAGAGAAAGTCGTATAAGCGCAACACATAAGATTTTTTCAAAGTCACATTCATATAACACAGCACAGCACTATTTGATGAAATAGAAGGAAACTTAACGTTGCAACTACAACTAATGTCACATTTGTGCAGTCTCCCTATGCACCTGCAGCAAGCTATGTATGGTCTAGTATTACGCACTTTTTCCTTTTGAGGTGCATCTGGC
This sequence comes from Tenodera sinensis, assembly GCA_030765045.1. Classification (NCBI taxonomy): domain Eukaryota; kingdom Metazoa; phylum Arthropoda; class Insecta; order Mantodea; family Mantidae; genus Tenodera; species Tenodera sinensis. The sequence goes on from CM060969.1 coordinate 2,606,275, forward strand.
ATTCTGTTAAAAACCTCTCGGGGCCACAGGTACTGAGAGTTGCATGTTCAAAAATTCAAATTCAAATTTATTGCTCATAAAACTTGTAACACAAGCATGGAGCATTGTCAAATGCTAATACATGAATAAAAAGTACATCATGGCACATAATTAGACTTATGGAATACAAACATGGAATATTGAATAAGCAAAACTACATTAACATTACACATTAATTTAACATCTCTTCTAACCTGTATGGCCACTTTTCAATTAGATAACTCTTTAACTCTTTAGCAAAGGAGCTTGTTTCTTTAGTGCTCTTTTATAGTTCTTGGTAGAGCATTATATAATATCTTTCCCATTACAATCGGATCCTTTTTGGTTGAAGCCTTATTTAAGTGCGTTCTATGGTAATTTTCATTCCCTCTGGTGTTATATGTATGGATATCTGTGTTTTTAGTGGGTGATTTGTTTTGAATCAGTATAATTACTTTGTATACATAAATAGCAACTATTGTCAATATTTTATTCTTTTTAAAGAGTGGCTTACACGTGTCTGTAGTCTTTAGTTGAAAAATATGACGTATGCATCTCTTCTGTAGCAATAGTATCCTGTTTAATTTTGTTACCCCACAACCTCCCCAAATTTCAATACCATATTCCAAGTGCACGTATATTATGCCATAATATATAGCTTTAAGCTCTTCTACATTAAGGTATTTTGCAAAGTATTTTAATAGGTATATGTTTTTTGTGATTTTCTTACTTACTTTGTTTACATGCATTTCATATGTTAAGTGTTCGTCACGATATATTCCTAAACATTTTTGTTTAGATACCTGTTCTACTTTAATACTTTCAAGTCTTACATTTATGTAGTTTAGTTCCTCCCCCTTTTTTTGCTGATGCTGAAAATGTATCAGTTTGGTTTTTTTTTATGTTTAATTTAAGAGAGTTATCTTTAAGATAATTTGAAATTTGTAGCAAATTTTGAGAAATTTTGTTTTCTAGTTGTAGCAAGTTTTTTCCTTTACAAATGAGTGAAGTATCGTCAGTATACGATATGAGTTTCAAATCGGTTGATTCTCCCAAAATCATTTACATACAAAATAAAGAGCAGTGGCCCCTAGGACTGAGGTACTCCAGATTTTACATTTTGAATGTTAGATTGAACAGATTTGAAATGATTTCCATGCAGCCAATTTAGTTCACAACATTGTTTACGATTTACTAGATAAGACTGTAATATTTTATTTATTTTCCCCCTTATCCCATAATTTTCTAGTTTCGTTAACAGCAGTTTATGTGACACACAGTCAAATGCTTTAGATAGATCTAGAAATAATCCTATAGTATTCTCGCCTATGTCCATATTTGTGAATACTTCATGGATAAATTCTATAATGGCACTAATAGTCAAGATCTCTTTCTAAATCCATGTTGGAAGTCTGCTATTATGCCATTTGCATTTAAGTAACTTATTATTCGTTTTTTCAGGACTTTTTCATATAATTTAGCAAATATTGATGTTAAGGTAATAGGCCTATAGTTCGACTCATCCATTTGATTACCACCTTTATATACAGGACGCACAATACCGATCTTAAGTTTTTCGGGGAAAATACCTTCATTAATTGAATAATTTATTAAGTATACCAGTATGTCCATTAGAGCATGCTTGCATTTTTTGAGCATAACAGGTGAAAAGTCATCCCAACCGCTGGATCTCTTGCTCTTAAAACCATTTATTATTATATTTTATTCCTGATCATTTGTTTCATTTACATACATGGATTTGGATATATTTTTATTGCCGATTCCCATTTTATTTTGGACAGAAGAATTTCCAATATTAACAAAATAATCACTGAATATGTTACTAATATGTACCGGGTTTGTTATTATTTCTCCATTTCTGTTTAGGTAAATATTATTTTGCTCTTTTACTTCTGGATTTTTTTGCTCATCTATAATTTTCCACATTGTTTTAGATTTATTTTCTGAATTTTTAATTTTGGTCGAGTAGAATTTTACTTTGTTTGCTTTTACAGCTGATCGATAGTGTTTTTTATACTCTGTATATAATGTTTTATGTATATCTAGTTTAGTATCCCTATAATAGTTATGCATCTCTTTCACTTTGTCTCGCAGTGACCTCAACTCATAACTGAACATTAGTTTAGGATTTTGTTTAATGCACTGTTTTATAGTCTTTTTAATTTTGGGACATACAATGTTTAGGTAATAACTCAGAATATCAAAGAAATGGTTCCATTTTTTCTCTGCATTTTCTGCACTATATACTTTAATCCAGTCCTCTTTTAACAGCATTGTATTTAGCTCAGCTAATTTGCTCTCGCTTGTGTCCCTTACAGAAGTAAAATATTTCTTGCAAATTTTTTGTTGACAGTTAAAAATATTTATAATCTGCGAGGTGTGGTCTGATGTATGAAACTCATTGTTAGTTGTTGTATATTTATTTTCTTGTAGGTTAGTTATGATGTAATCCAAAGTGGTACTTGAGTGGCTTGCAATTCTAGTTGGCCCCAAAGATGATGTGGTATCGTGTAGATTAAGGCTTTTTACGAGATCAGTAAAAGCATAGTTCCCTACATTTATATTAAAGAATAAGATTTTGTTTATGACTAAGTAGTTTGTTAAGTAGCAATTCTAGTTGTATTAGCAATTTTTCTACATTTGATTTGGATGATCTATAAATTCCTACTACTGTTATATTCCCAATTTCAGTGATTAATTTCATACCTGCTACTTCAAAGTCCATTTCTATGCAGACTCATTGGATTGCATTGAATCTCTCTCTTAGCATATATTGTGACTCCTCCACTTTTATGCAAATCTCTACAGTAAGAGGAAACTAGTTTATAATTAGTAAAACTATGTATTTTTAGTTCATCTATCTTTAGCCCATGTTCTGAGAAAACCATAATATGGGCATTTAGTTGCTGCAAAATACTATCTATTAAGTCTACTTTATTACTGATATATTGTGTATTTTGGTGTAATATTCTAAGTACTGAGGAATTTATTTTATCAACACCATAGGGAGAATTATGTGTCTCTTGTGAATAAGAAGTTATCTCTACAGGAATTTTGCCCATACAGTCTAGAATTACAGGATTTTTTCTCTTCTTTTCTAGTGAATCTATTTCTATTATTAGTTTAGTTGCTAGATACATCTTACCTTTTTTTGTTCATTTGTGATCCATGTTTTGTGTAGAATTCTCTACTTAACTTACCTATATCTGGGGTAGTAAGGGGTAGTGATGCGCCTCCTATAGCCTCTCCTACCCAATTCCCATCCTCATCCTGCCCGTGGTGCACCCTGCTTTTAACAGATGAGGCTCTGGGGACTGAATCACAGCAGTATAACTGTTTCATCTAAAATGGAGGAAATGTCATTTACATATGTGCTGGCCTATCACAGCACAACAGCGTCCCTCAGAGGCACATGAGGGGAAGGTCGGTGGATCTAAATATCATCTATTTAGTCCTCCCGGCTAGGTCTGATGGATCCGTTGACCAACGATAGGTGTGGTCCCCCTTGCAAAATGGGGGTTTAAGTCGGGTGATGTAACTGCCACATTGTAAAACTGGTGCCCGTTAAGAAAACAGTTACATGAAAGCCACATACATGAATATGAGTCCTAAAAATAAAACAAAAGTCTAAATTCAATTTCTCATATTCCTCAATAAAATGCTTGATCATAAAAAATTTTTGTCATTCATATCTACAAGAAATAGAAACAAATGCCAAAGATAAAAAATGGATTACACTACTTTCCAACCCAGATATAATCCCCCAGAGACCAAGGAAAACAGCGGTTGCAGCCTTCCAACTATTGACAAATCACGACTGCTTAGCAAGTCATCTCTACAGAATAGGTATCTCAGCCTCACCAATATGTGTCCTGTGTAACGATCCAGCAGAAATGAATGAAGAACACTTGAAGACCTGTGAAGCATTAAGATCAGAAGAAACTACAGTTCAAAAGTATTGGAAAGCACGAATGCTAATGGCTTCATTGCCAGATGCAAGGCACTAGAAAACAACAACAACTTACCTATATCTATTTGTACTACATTCTGATTTCCTGAACATAAGTGTTTCATTTTCCTATTTGTTTTCCTAATTTTCCTATTTATGAAACAATTATAATCTACATCATATCTATGTGGAATGTTTCCAAAATTCAAGACATCAAGAAGGATGTACACCTTCCTAATTCAAAGGAAAACTTCATATCTAAAGTCAATCCAACACAAACATTAGACATCACATATTATTTACACCTGACAGAAGAAGTTAAAAAAAGTGATACTCCAACTAGTGTTCTAAAATTATTGGCATCATAGACAATCCATACTAGATTTCCAGAACATGAGTGGCTCCATATTTATACTGATGGTTCATTGATATCAAACCAAGATGGAGCAGGTGCTGGAGTAACATGTCACCTCTTTTCCTATTACAAATCTTTAAGTTATGGAACTACAAACTTTGATGGAGAAATTGAAGCAATTCGAATGGCCCTACAAAATCTTTTGTACAGAATTTCACATTTTCAGCAAGCAGTTATTCTCTCAGATTCCAGGGCAGCAATTATAGCAATTACTTCCAAGTTGTCACCAAAAAACCAAACTATTATAGAATGTTGGAAGATGCTTAGCCATCTAACAGCACTTCAAAAACACCTAGTCTTCCAATGGGTACCGGCTCACTGTGGACTGAGTGGTAATGAGAAAGCTGATTTTCTTGCAAAAAAGGGTACCAGCGGTGTACAAAAATCTATAGTTAATTTACCATTTTATGCAGCTAAAAGATTAGTCAACTCTAAATTCAGAAAAATTATTGCAAAATATTACTATGAAAAATCAAAGAATAAAAGATGGGAACTACCAAACATTCAAACAGTGATTCCTGAGTATCCTCGAAAAACAGCAGTTGCAACCTTCAGGTTGATTACAGGACATGATTGTCTGGCAAAACATTTAAACAGAATTGGGATATATTCTTCACCACTCCGTCCTCTATGTGATCTGCAAGAGGAAATGGACCGAGACCACCTTCAAATATGCCCGGCCACTTCTAGCGCCCTTCCCATCCATCAGTGAAAAATATTGGAGAGCAAGAGGATTAATGACTTCATTGTCAGAAATCCAGCATTAGCTAACAACAACAACAATGATAAACTGCTGATTTCCAAATTTACTAATTATTTCGCTGAGGACACTTAGAAGTTTCCATGCTTCATTACAACATATGTCATTTGTACCACTTATTTTAACACTGAAGTTTGTATTTGTGTTGACATTTGCTATAACATCCCTAATCTTGGCACACTTTTTGACATACCCAATAACATCATAATTACTCTTATTACACATTTTCAGTGCTATCCCCTTTGCAAGACTATCACCATGAACACTTACTTTCAGTTTTTGATTTCCTGCAGAGACTTTTTCCCCAGTTGCACTTCCCACTTCACATCATCTTGCAGGCTGAAAAAAGTTTGTGTTGGTTCCCATCTGTTGAGTCACTGAGTAAGTTGGCACCGCTCATTTGCAATGATCGTTTTTTGTTACAAGATAGGATATCACTCTTTATAACAGATTACCAAAATTTTTAGCTCCTTTTCTATTCATGTGCAGACCATCTCGACTCCTGTCCCACTCATTTAACCATTGTACAAATGTACAAGAATATTGTTTGCACACCCAGTCAAGTGTAGAATTTACAGCATCTATATACCTATAGTCCTCATCCCTACGATACAAGATTCCACTAACACACAGTTCTGCCCTTGGAAATTGTACTTTTGCTGTTTTCACCAGATTTTCCATTTTTGTCATGATTTCTTCCGGAGAAGTTGATGAGTGGAGATCATTAGTCCCTGGGTGTAGAATGATAACGTCTGGGTCATCTTTATTTTCCTCCAACTTTCTCTCCAACTGTTGAATCCTGATCCCTGGGTAACAGTAAACCAGGGAGTCTTCATCCAGATATTCACCCACATGACGAGTTATTGAATCCCCTAGCACTATAGCAGTTTTCCTATCATACCATTTATTTTGTTTATCTGTTGATTTTTCTGAGCAGCTGCTGTAGCTTCTTTTCCTTTCTGTTTCGGGGTTTGATTTGTTAGTATTCCTTTGCGATAGGTTAGAATGGTTGTTTGGAGTTGAGTCAGTCGAATCTTGTTGTAGTACTTGGAATTTATTCTGGAGAGGGATTCCGCCATTTTCTAGTATTTGATTCTTATCTTTGTTTATACTTTGATCACTGTTTCTCCATGCTGTAGTAGTCCAGCAGTCATCTGTATTTACTTGTCAAGAATGTTCCCGCCAATTTTTTATCTTGGTTTCTCCATCCCTTTGGTTGATCTTGTTTATTAGCTGGTAATTTTCTTCCTTTAATCGATGTATTTCTCCGCGCATCCTGGATCTTTCAGCTAATGCTTCATCCAGATCCTTTTTTAAAATATCTATTACCATATGAAGCGAAGCGACGCTTTCATTTGCACCTCGTAACTTTACCCACACTTTCACTGTTTTCTGTACTCATTAATTCACTATTGCACTTTTTCAATGCCGTATTTTCACACTTATTCTTCTCGTTAGTGGATTTTTTTGCACCAGCATTTTCACAAGCTTCGATACTCGGCGCCACAACTATATGTTGCAACATATAGTGAAAATGTCCCCTAACAAGCCTCATTTGGGTAAATGTATGATGTTTAACCTGCATATCAAGTTGCAGGATAGCCCTGTGAATGGTATTGGGATTATCTGCTATAATGCACTGGGTTTTATGTTGGATCTAGTGCCATGTTCTGGGAATACACGTTGTAAGTCAGTGACGAATGGTATCAAGTTCTGGGCATTAGGAACAATAACCCGAATTGCAGATGTGTCTGTATTGCTTTTCTACTGTGGCCACTATGGCATTTAGTATCTTGTAGGCAGAGCCCTCCCAGTCCATCAGGATATCCACATATCGAAAAACTCTCCAGATATTCTACCAAGCAAGGTTGGGATATTATTCCTATTTAGAGTAAAAAAGAACATGACTGTACAGCACCCTTGTATTGATTCCCAGAAAATAATCTTACAGGTAATGTGATAATACATTTCACCAACCAGCGATAAATGACATGGCCAATTAACGTTCCAGTGCTGGACTGGAGTTGTCTGTTGTCCTTGAGATGTCCTAGATGGAACCACACTGATAAATGACATGGTTCATTAATGTTCCAGTGCTGGACTGGAGTTGTCTGTTGTCCTTGAGATGCCCTAGATGGAACCACAGCGACAAATGACATAGTTCATTAATGTTCCAGTGCTGGACTGAAGTTGTCTGTTGTCCTTGAGATGCCCTAGATGGAACCACAGCGACAAATGACATAGTTCATTAATGTTCCAGTGCTGGACTGGAGTTGTCTGTTGTCCTTGAGATGCCCTAGATGGAACCACAGTGATAAATGGCATGGCCAATTAATGTTCCAGTGCTGGACTGTAGTTGTCTGTTGTCCTTGAGATGCCCTAGATGGAACCACAGTGATAAATGACATGGCTCATTAATGTTCCAGTGCTGGACTGGAGTTGTCTGTTGTCCTTGAGATGCCCTAGATGGAACCACAGTGATAAATGGCATGGCCAATTAATGTTCCAGTGCTGGACTGAAGTTGTCTGTTGTCCTTAAGATGCCCTAGATGGAACCACAGTGATAAATGACATGGTTCATTAATGTTCCAGTGCTGGACTGAAGTTGTCTGTTGTCCTTGAGATGCCCTAGATGGAACCACAGTGATAAATGGCATGGCCAATTAATGTTCCAGTGCTGGACTGAAGTTGTCTGTTGTCCTTAAGATGCCCTAGATGGAACCACAGTGATAAATGACATGGTTCATTAATGTTCCAGTGCTGGACTGAAGTTGTCTGTTCTCCTTGAGATGCCCTAGATGGAACCACAGTGATAAATGGCATGGCCAATTAATGTTCCAGTGCTGGACTTTAGTTGTCTGTTGTCCTTGAGATGCCCTAGATGGAACCACAGTGATAAATGGCATGGCCAATTAATGTTCCAGTGCTGGACTGAAGTTGTCTGTTGTCCTTGAGATGCCCTAGATGGAACCACAGTGATAAATGGCATGGCCAATTAATGTTCCAGTGCTGGACTGCAGTTCTCTGTTGTCCTTGAGATGCCCTAGATGGAACCACAGTGATAAATGGCATGGCCAATTAATGTTCCAGTGCTGGACTGCAGTTCTCTGTTGTCCTTGAGATGCCCTAGATGGAACCACAGTGATAAATGGCATGGCCCATTAATGTTCCAGTGCTGGACTGAAGTTGTCTGTTGTCCTTGAGATGCCCTAGATGGAACCACAGTGATAAATGACATGGTTCATTAATGTTCCAGTGCTGGACTGGAGTTGTCTGTTGTCCTTGAGATGCCCTAGATGGAACCACAGTGATAAATGGCATGGCCAATTAATGTTCCAGTGCTGGACTGAAGTTGTCTGTTGTCCTTAAGATGCCCTAGATGGAACCACAGTGATAAATGGCATGGCCAATTAATGTTCCAGTGCTGGACTGCAGTTCTCTGTTGTCCTTGAGATGCCCTAGATGGAACCACAGTGATACATGACATGGTTCATTAATGTTCCAGTGCTGGACTGCAGTTCTCTGTTGTCCTTGAGATGCCCTAGATGGAACCACAGTGATACATGACATGGTTTATTAATGTTCCAGTGCTGGACTGCAGTTCTCTGTTGTCCTTGAGATGCCCTAGATGGAACCACAGTGATAAATGGCATGGCCAATTAATGTTCCAGTGCTGGACTGAAGTTGTCTGTTGTCCTTAAGATGCCCTAGATGGAACCACAGTGATACATGGCATGGTTCATTAATGTTCCAGTGCTGGACTGCAGTTCTCTGTTGTCCTTGAGATGCCCTAGATGGAACCACAGTGATACATGACATGGTTCATTAATGTTCCAGTGCTGGACTGCAGTTCTCTGTTGTCCTTGAGATGCCCTAGATGGAACCACAGCGATAAATGACATGGTTCATTAATGTTCCAGTGCTGGACTGCAGTTCTCTGTTGTCCTTGAGATGCCCTAGATGGAACCACAGCGATACATGACATGGTTCATTAATGTTCCAGTGCTGGACTGCAGTTCTCTGTTGTCCTTGAGATGCCCTAGATGGAACCACAGTGATAAATGACATGGTTCATTAATGTTCCAGTGCTGGACTGCAGTTCTCTGTTGTCCTTGAGATGCCCTAGATGGAACCACAGTGATAAATGGCATGGCCAATTAATGTTCCAGTGCTGGACTGCAGTTCTCTGTTGTCCTTGAGATGCCCTAGATGGAACCACAGTGATACATGACATGGTTTATTAATGTTCCAGTGCTGGACTGCAGTTCTCTGTTGTCCTTGAGATGCCCTAGATGGAACCACAGTGGTAAATGGCATGGCCAATTAATGTTCCAGTGCTGGACTGCAGTTCTCTGTTGTCCTTGAGATGTCCTAGATGGAACCACAGTGATACATGACATGGTTCATTAATGTTCCAGTGCTGGACTGCAGTTATCTGTTGTCCTTGAGATGTCCTAGATGGAACCACAGTGATAAATGGCATGGCTCATTAATGTTCCAGTGCTGGACTGCAGTTGTCTGTTGTCCTTGAGATGTCCTAGATGGAACCACAGTGATAAATGACATGGCTCATTAATGTTCCAGTGCTGGACTGGAGTTGTCTGTTGTCCTTGAGATGTCCTAGATGGAACCACAGTGATAAATGACATGGCCCATTAACGTTCCAGTGCTGGACTGCAGTTGTCTGTTGTCCTTGAGATGTCCTAGATGGAACCACAGCGATACATGACATGGTTCATTAATGTTCCAGTGCTGGACTGCAGTTCTCTGTTGTCTTTGAGATGTCCTACATGGAACCACAGCGATAAATGATATGGTTCATTAATGTTCCAGTGCTGGACTGCAGTTCTCTGTTGTCTTTGAGATGTCCTACATGGAACCACAGCGATACATGACATGGTTCATTAATGTTCCAGTGCTGGACTGCAGTTCTCTGTTGTCTTTGAGATGTCCTACATGGAACCACAGCGATAAATGATATGGTTCATTAATGTTCCAGTGCTGGACTGCAGTTATCTGTTGTCCTTGAGATGTCCTACATGGAACCACAGTGATAAATGACATGGTTCATTAATGTTCCAGTGCTGGACTGCAGTTCTCTGTTGTCCTTGAGATGTCCTACATGGAACCACAGCGATACATGACATGGTTCATTAATGTTCCAGTGCTGGACTGAAGTTATCTGTTGTCCTTGAGATGTCCTACATGGAACCACAGCGATACATGACATGGCTCATTAATGTTCCAATGCTGGACTGCAGTTCTCTGTTGTCCTTGAGATATCCTACATGGAACCACAGCGATACATGACATGGTTCATTAATGTCCCGGTGCTGGACTGCAGTTCTCTGTTGTCCTTGAGATGTTCTACATGGAACCACAGCAATAAATGATATGGTTCATTAATGTTCCAGTGCTGGACTGCAGTTCTCTGTTGTTCTTGAGATGTCCTACATGGAACCGCAGCGATAAATGACATGGTTCATTAATGTTCCAGTGCTGGACTGAAGTTATCTGTTGTCCTTGAGATGTCCTAGATGGAACCGCAGCGATAAATGACATGGTTCATTAATGTTCCAGTGCTGGACTGCAGTTCTCTGTTGTCCTTGAGATGTTCTACATGGAACCACAGCGATACATGACATGGTTCATTAATGTTCCAGTGCTGGACTGAAGTTGTCTGTTGTCCTTGAGATGTCCTAGATGGAACCACAGTGATAAATGGCATGGCCCATTAATGTTCCAGTGCTGGACTGAAGTTGTCTGTTGTCCTTGAGATGTCCTAGATTGAACCACAGTGATAAATGGCATGACCCATTAACATTAGAGGGACCGACATTGCATTGCTACTTAAAAGGACCAACATCGATCATTTTGACCTGTACTTTTTTCAATCGGTTTTTAGCATTTCATTTATAATATAATTTAAATCAGGATATTTTATGCATTAAATGGTACCTTTATTTACATTTTAAGGAGTTTACATAATATCTTATATGTTATCTATCTACTTAATCTATCTGTCTGTCTATGTTTGTGTCTATCGTTCTCTCTGTCTCTCTCTGTCTATCTGTCTGCCTCCCTACCTACCTACATGCCTGCCTGCCTACCTGCCTGTCTGTCTGACTGTCGGTCTGTCTCTGTCTGTCTGTGTGTCTGTCTGCCTGCCTGTTGGTCTGTCAGTCTGTCGATTTGACGGTCTGTCTGTCGATCAGTCTGTCTGTCTGTCCGTTGTCTGTGTGTCTGTCCATCTGACTGTCTGCCTGTCGGTCTGTCTGTTGTCGGTCTGTCTGTCTGTCCGTCTGACTGTCTGCCTGTCGGTCTGTCTGCCTGTCTGTCCATCTGTCTGTCTGTCGGTCGGTCTGTCCGTCTGTCTGTCTGTCTGTCTGTCCGTCCGTGTGTCGGTTGGTCTGTCTGTCGGTCTGTCCGTCTGTCGGTCTGTCCGTCTGTCTGTCTGTCCGTCTGTTTCTCTGTCTGTCGGTCTGTCTGTCTATCCGTCTGTCTGTCTACCCGTCTGTATGTCTGTTTGTCTGTCTGTCCGTCTAACTGTCTGCCTGTCGGTCTGTCTGTCTGTCCGTCTGTCTGTCCGTCTGCCTGTCTGTCTGTCTGTCGGTCTGATGGTTTGTCTGTGTGGCTGTCTGTCTGTCTGGCTGTCTGTGTGTCTGTCTGCCTGTCTGTCTGCCTGTCTGTCTGCCTGCCTGCCTGTCTCATCTATATAGGTGTAATTCCCGAAAAACGCAGTTTTACATAAAAAATAACATTTTTTATTCCCGCTTCTACAGTGCAATTCTTGTATATATGATATTCCCGGTATTTCAGAAATGGCTCTAATGATTTGGTTACATTTTTGTATACAGATTACATTCACAGTGTTTTCTCTGCGCAATTTTAGGTAACACATTCACATTTCGTTCTCTACTCACAATTTTGCCAAAAACGTAGTAATAGATACCGAATCTTGGCTACGGTCGGATATCACAGAACTAACCTCACTTAATACTTAATAACAACAGATGGGATATTTGGTTGTGTCAAGAATGTATACAACGTTGCCGAATTATGGCGAGATGAGAAATATTAAGTGTTAGAAACAGAAACTTCAGGAAATTACATTAAAAGTAAATGGTGGATAGTTGGTATATAGGCCACCAGGATCATTAAAATCACTTGCAATACGGGACAGGGAGCAGTGAAGCCAGGCTATCGGAAATTACCTGATTTAGGAAGTTGGTGAAATGCCCAACTAGGGTGGGAGGAAGTGGTACGTAGGTAAGCTGGACACGTTACAAAGGACATATTCCGAGGCGGCTACAATTCTTAAGAGATAAATATTCCCTGTGGTCCCAAACTGCAACTTCGGTAGAAACAATATGGCAAAATTTTTAAGCTAATGTATTTGTGAAAATTAAAAAATTCACAGTTTTCTTCTGATTGCTTTGATATTTTTCTATACACTCAGAACATAAAATGTATACCTACTATACACATTTCAATGTCATATGTCAAACCATTTTTATATTATTAATATATTTATCAATAATAAATTACTTTTTGATATTGTCACCGCGCCCGCCGCATCTAATTGCCGACAACCGCAGTGTCACGCATCGCATTATTGTCGGCACTACCGCAAAGGAGCCGAAGGAAAGAGACAGAGCATGGCCGCATTGTTGGGGCGCTTGCCGAAAGAGAGAAAAGGATAGAGGCTACTGGAATCTTCTACTTTGTATTTCACCGCAAAATAACTGAGCTTTCCCGAACTTTCCAGAATAGTGTCTGGGAGATATAAATAGCGGTAAAGTGCGACAGCAGTCAGTCAGACGTATGTGAAGGTTGAGTAGTCGTGCCGACGGAGAAGGGACAGTTGTTGTGTTACTAGTTCGGAGCCGTGCTGTTGGTGAATGGGAAAAGACTTTCTTGTTGTTGCAACGAGTGTACAAAGTTACTGTTTACGGAAATAAAAGTGTTTCTTTATCTCGACTACATCTGTCTACTTTACTTTACACCCACACCAAAAAGTCACAATATACTCATACTAAATGACTAGGGCTCGGAAGTTCATGCCCTAAAAAACACTGAAATATGCATGCAAATATGCTCTTAAAAACTTAAAAATATGCCAAGAAATATGCACTATTTAATTACAACAATTAATGTCCCATTGTAGTAGACAAGATGAGTTAGTATAAATAATAAATAAAGTTACCTTATTCCTTAGAGGTTGAAGCAGAAGTGGTCCCACTGCTAGTATTAACTGCTAAATTGCAGTTCACAACTTTGCACAAATTTTCAACTGTAAAACATTGTCTGTTGTCTCGCAAAACACTTTTGTAACGTGAAAAACCTCTCCACATCACAAGATGTTATCGGGGCATATTTAAATGACGTTAACTGCTTCACAGAGACAGTCAAGTCTCTTGGTGTGACAGATGGTTTTCAAGGATGTCTCGAACATCGCACATCTGTTTATAACCAGAATTTTTTGAAATTACATAATTCATGTAATTACATGAATTACATGATTTTTTTAAAATACATTGTGATTCATGCAAAGGAGATCCTACAGCTTCCAATGCCGTTATAGCTGTTGGTAAGACAGAAAAATGGGCAGATATGAAACTAAGATCTTCTTTTAACCCAGTGCCTGACAGAATATTTTGCACAGTTTCTATTGATGAAGCATCTTTCGAGTCCAATGAATTAACAACCTCTTCAACTATTTCTATGTGCTCAGTATAATATAAAACTGCATCGACCCATGTTCCCCATCGAGTTAACACTGGTGCAGGAGGAAGTCGGATATTAGGTGCTGTTGATCTAAACAGCTTAACTCTTTTAGAAGATTTAATAAAAATTCTCTTTATACTGGACACAAATCTAAGTCCCAGTGGAAAAGAATCACGTATTGTCTGAGTAATGAGATGAAAAGCATGTGCCAAACAAGTTATATGAATTTAGTTAGGAAAAATACCTTTCAGACTTTGTCCTGATTTTACCATATAAGGAACTGCATCAGTAACAAATAAAAGTAACCGGTCGTATTTGATTCCACATGGGCATAGTAATTTCAAAGAGTCCATCACAAACTGGGTCACAGTTACATTGTCAGTGGCCGACAATTTGCACACATTAAGAGGATAAGGTGTAGCCTTTTGTTCATTATTTAAAACACCCACGATTATATTAGCAATAGTACAGCGCTCAGAATCAGGGGTTTCATCAACAGACAACCACACAAACTGATCCGCTGATTCATTTTGTATATTTCACAATACGTTATTGTAACAATGTCCTACATAAGTCTTACGCAGTGTGCTTTGTTCAGGCACATGTTGTCGAGTGTACTTGGCAAGAAAATTTTTAAATGTGGGGTTATTAATTTTGAACAAGGGAATATCAGCAGCTAAAAATGCTTGGCACAAGTCATAGGAAAATTCAGTAACCCTACTTCCTAAACACTCTACTAGCTGTTTTTGAACAGGTTCTTTGTTTGCGAGTTTTCTGATTAAATTCTCCTTATGTTTTGCTCTCTTTATGTGCTGAACTATTTGAAATCTTTTCTCACTCCCTACATTTTTCTCACACGCTCCACAAAACAGGCCCCATTATCTTGTGCTGATCGCACTTACTTTGTTTTATTATGGCACCTCCTTTTGTTTCGCGACTCTTGTTTTCCCCGCTGGGATGCGCTAGTGTTTTTTCTTTGGGTTTCCTCTCGGTCTCACGGTTGTAGGGACAGTCAGTCGGAGTGCTCTTTTCTTGGCGTGAAGGGTAAGTGGTCCCGTTGTTTTGTTTTAACTAAGGCTCAGGCCGTGAATTACAGATTGGTTTTCTGACCGTTACTTGCCTGGGAGGTGCTTCTAATGCGGACGAATTAAATGTAATCTTGTAACAAGTAATTCTTGTAACCCGTAGGATATCCACGCGAATCATTTAGGCATTTTCAGATAGGCTTGAAGACTGCCCAACTCCTCGCTTTGAGGGGGAGTTGAATGGGGTTATGTAAATTGGTTTTGTTTTCACCTGTATTTCTATTGTGTGTTTCGGCTTCCATTTCTGTTTAAAGGTTTGCTATACCGATTAATCATTCCAGTTAGCAAATGTATAATTTATTGATCCATAAATGTTATAGTTCTTGAAATCTTTAATGGTATGTTCTCTTCAATTCCTTCCCCCCCTTTCACGATTGTACCTACGCCCCTATGGTGCAATCTGTATATATTAAATCATCCGAAAACTCGTTCTGTAAATTAATTAATCTAGCACTCGAAGTTGGTTTTATTTTCGACATTTGAAGAGCTTTTTAACATTTTATACGCCTAATTTAATTTGGTGGGAGCCAGTTCACAACACTTTACGTTTGAAGACCACGACACAACTACTGGTGGGCAGGCAAGCGTTGCTATAATCGTGCTGCTCAAAACATTGACCTGTACTTTATCTTTGCTACCTCTCAGATAATGTACTGATTATTTTTTACGAACATACATATAATGAAAAAATGGAAACAGGGAATTCACTGCATGACAACATGACTCAGCATTAGTTCTCGCCACCTCGCGAGTTGCATCATTATGTGCAATACTACCAATGTGAGAAATATTATACAGATGGAAAAAATAATAAAGAACGATAAAAATAATTAAAATATGCAATATAGGGGCTATAATATTAAAATAATATGCATTTATCAAAATCAGAAAATATGCAGTTATATGCACTATAAAAGCATGTCCAAATAGCTGAAAATTCCATAATTCGTGCACATAATGTAAAAGCATACATTTTAAACCCCTATGAAAAATCATGCAAATGCATGAACTTTCTAGCCCTATAAATGACCCTTGGACCCTACACTTTATTGTATCTCTCCTAAAATTTTAATTTCAGCTCAGTATATAAATTGATTAGATGTAATTAGTTAAGAGAAGAAGAATGTTTTGTATACAATTTATCAATATTTTCATTTTTTTCAGTATTAGTTATGAAAAATATTTAATTTCAGTTCAAGTATTTAATACTTTTAAAAAGCCCTCGACAAATTTTAATACCTTAATCTCTGAATGTCCCAAAAATTTCAAGCTAACAAGTTATAAACTAGAGTCCAAGAAGCATTTTGAATAGTGACTAATGCCGAAAAAAAAAAAGAACTGAGAAAATATGAATTTTAAAGTTTAACACTATGTTTTTGTAAATCTAATCCACTTAAAATTCCCGAGCACCATATGTGGGACCCTGTGTTGCTTTCTTCTTGCCCTCAGTAGGAAATTTTTGCTTGGTTGTTTCTTAATATGCAAACTTTCCTTTCACCTTCTCATTGTTCGCTAAATGTAGAAATTTATTGTTCTTAGCTAACCTCTGCACAATGCACTTTCACTAATTTATACACAAAATTCATAAAATATCTGCTTATTACGGCTCTACTGTAAACTAATGAAGAACTTAGAACCTATTAACTAACTAAGTAGAGAAAACTGAGCATAAAGACATGACATGGGTGACATGATCAGTGCTCAGGATAATCATGTTAATGAAAAGCAATGTAAGGTTGTAACAGTGGGTGAAAACAATGTTGCCACTTTGCTTCTAAAAAACTAGGTAACTTCTCTGCTAACAATCAGTGTGGTGGTTCTCTCAATATTATTCACCAAAATATTCAAATGCTAATAAACAAAATCGATCAATTAAATATATTTGTAAGCGAGTCTCTACCTGATGCTCTTATTCTTACTGAACATGGTTTAAAGAATGATCAAATTTGTAATAATTTAATCTTTAATATGAACTTAGCAGCTAGTTTTTGTCGGACAAAAAAGAAATTGGGGTGGGGTAGGCATTTTTGTTGCTAATGATCTTGGTGAAAAGATCTCCGTATTAAATGTAGCGAAGTTTAGCATCGAAGGACATATTGAAATAGCGGGTGTAAATTTAAATTGCACTCAGATAATCATTGTTGGAATATATAGACCACCTAATGGGAATATCAACACATTTTTGGAAAAGTTAGCTTTATTAATTGATCAATGTCTCAAAAAGAATACCCAAAAATTAATAATAATGGGTGATATAAATATTGATATTCTTCAACATTCACGCAGTAAGGCTAGACTAATGATATTCTAAATGAATTTAACCTCAAAACTATAATAGATGAACCTACAGGAATTACTAATAAATGCAGTTCTGGAATTGATAACATCATAACTAATACACCTGTAAACATGTATAGTGCTCGGGTGATAAACTCTTGTATATCTGACCATACAGCCCAGCAAATCTCATTTATGACTGATAAACACTCTCAAATAATTCATCAAAATATCACACATTCTATACTATTTCATTCATTTAACAAACAAAACTTAACAACTCTAAGTTGCCTATTAAATGGTGCAAATTGGGACAGGGTGTATTGTGAGCAGGACCCAAATAAGAAATTAAGTGTATTCTATAATATTTTAAACTACTATATAAATATATGCTGTCCACTGATCCACTCTCGTAAATCAAACATTAGAAAAATGGATAACTTCAACTGGATAACTCCTGACATAAAGAAACTGCGTATTCAAATTAAGTTAGATACTGAAAAAGTTAAGTACAGTAAGTCAGCATCTGATAAGATTGCACTTAATAAATTAAAATATTTGTATGATCAGTCTGTAGTAAAAGCTAAACAAAACTTCATTAGTAGTAAGACCCTTGAATCTGATAATATGAGTAAAAGTTGCTGGCAAATTATTAATGGTTTCCGTAAACCTAGAACTCCCACTGATAATGCCCCTATTGAACTGAGCATCAATAACTCAAGTTTTATTACCAAGCAAGACGAAGTTGCTGAAGCTTTGTGTCAATAGGCAGTAACATTACTGCAAACACAAATATAAATGAATTCACTAAATTTTCATATTACTCCAAAATAGATACAAGTATCTACCTCTACCCTACACATAAGGCTGAGATTGTAAATATAATTAGTAAATCAAAATCTAAAAACTGAATAGGTGTCGATGGAATTCCAATGTCACTTCTAAAAACTTGTAGTGTTGAAATTGCTGATCCATTAGTTGACATAATAAACTCCTCCTTAGCAACTGGAATATTCCCTGATAACTTAAAACTAGCTGTAGTAGTACCCATTCATAAAAAAGGAGACAAAACCAATATTAACAATTATCGGCCAATATCTATCCGTCCTGCAATTTCCAAAATATTAGAAAGAATTCTCTATAACAGAATAATTAAGTATCTAGAGAAGCATAATTTAATACCAACTGTCCAAAATAAATGGATTTGTAAAAAATAAATCTACCATAACTACAATTGTCAATTGCATCGAAGAGACAGTAAGGTGTATTGACTCAAATTGCTTTTCAAGCAGTGTTCTTCTGGATTTAACTAAAGCTTTCGACTGTGTTGAAAAAACTAGCTTAATGAATAAATTAGAAATGCTTGGTATCAAGGGGCTTAGGTTAGAATATCATAAGGTCATATATGACTAATAGGAGGCAAATTGTAAAATTAAAAAATAGATCATCTGTATCAATATCCAGCTCTGAAACTATAACACATGGAGTTCCTCAGGGTTCGATTCTTGGCCCCCTATTATTTGTGCTATATATGCATGACATAGATAACTTTGCTTCTGATGGGATAAAGATTATTCAGTTTGCTGATGATACAACCATCACTGTAAGTGATACTGACATATTAAAGCTAGAAACCCGTTTAAATGATATAGTTAGTAACATTGTTCAATACTTCCATAATTTAAATTTAAGTGTTAACTCTAATAAATGTGAAATGATAAACTTTGGACTTAAAATTATAAATCATCCACTACAATTAAAAATTGATACAGAGGTAGTAAAAAGTGTGGACGAAACACAGTTGCTAGGGATTGTTTTAGACAATAAGCTCACTTATAACTCACAAACTGACAAGATAGTAGCTAATGTTAGTAAAAATCTATATGTCCTGAGATGTCTAAGAAACTTATTCCTATTTCTACTGCTAAAACTATTTACTTTGGGCTTATCCACTCCTTTTTGTCATATGGAATTGAACTATGGGGAAATACGTCTAAACAAAATTTTCAAAGAATATTTGTATTACAAGAAAAGGCTATTAGGTATTTAGGTGGTCTAAGGTATAACAAATCATGTAAAAGAACTTTTATTCTGCTGAAAATCCTTACATTACCAAGCTTGTTCATCTATAGAACCATTTTATATTTAGTTCAACTTAAACTCCCAATGAAAAACATGTCAGATGTTCACACATACAATACCAGGAATAATCAATTACTATATCTCCCCAGAACCAGATTACATTTATCAGAGAGGGTCCCTAGTTATATGGCAGCGAAGTTTTATAATGCTTTGCCTGAACATCTAAAATCATATGAAAATTATAATACCTTTAAAAATAGGATAAAAAATTATTTAATAACCAAAGCTTTTTACAGTATTGAAGAATACCTAAACTTATAAGATATTTTCTATGATGTTTTGATTATACTAATTGTACTTTTAACTTCTTATCTACTTATATTGTATATACTATGTAATCACTAAATTCCTTTCTATTTATGTTTCTCATGACATGGACCCTTATAGGGTACCTTTTTATATCATCTTACGTATTGACTCATGATATGGTTCAGTTATGTATTCCACTGCATTGAACTGAATAAATAAATAAAAAAGTAAATACTAACCTGACTGAGTTCCTTCTCCTGGTCCAATGCTAGTTTTTCAAAGCGATTTTTTGCCATTGACACAAAGTATACACAGTCCATGTCCAAGCGGTTCTCGCCAGTTACTGAGAGTTCTAGCACATCCTCAGTTGAAGGCATTTCCGATGTGTCATTGCTTCGCAGAGAAGTAAGATCATAAAACTGTTCAGATAGTTGAGGTTGAGGTTGAGGTTGAGACTCTTGTTGGGGCTCTGGTTGTAGTGCTGGTTCAGGCAGAGGCTCTGGTTCCTCTGGAATGGGTTTAATTTTTCCAACTGGTATTCGAGACGGCCTACCTCTTCTCGCAGGTGGTGCCTACAACAACACCATTGATAAAAACAATTAGTCACACACAAAGTCAATGTAGGTATATAGCACATCGCTCCAATGATTTGAAAAACTACTGCAGAGATTATTAAACAGCTATATATATATATATAGAGCTTTGTTGTAAAAAGAACTCCAAAAGTTGTCCCAATAATAGCCAGCCTTGTTTTACAGTTGTGAGGGTCCACTAGATCCATCATGCAGTCATCTAGTAGATACCTACATCACGAAACCTTGATCCGGTTTATTTGGTTCAACAATTCCGGTTAAATGCAGCAAGCAATATGACAATATTCTGTCTCACAGTCAATGTATGTTGGAACTACCTATATTTTCAATTTATGTTTCTACACTTCACATGCGAGCTCTATGAAATCAGCTGGATAATTATTGTAAGGAGGAAATAAAGAATAAGTTACATGAAAGAGATAATTAATTCGATTTCTCACAAACAGAAGTATTTCTCATCATGCTTAATCCTAGACAACAGATTTGGATTTGGCCTTCAGTAAATGTGTAACTTTTAAGTCTTTCTCAGTGTATAACTTAAAGTGTATGTTTTAATAGACACAAATACCTCCTAACCCTTCACAAAACATGTCGAACAGGTTTAAGAACGAGATGGCTCATATTCGGGAGGGGAGGTCGTGGGTTCGATTCCTTCTCCGGGGCGAGGTGAGCTGACTCGCCCTCACTGGATTGGCCAGTAACGTTTCCGTCGTCTGTGCTGATGGCTCATCCTTTCCTCCCGTGGGTGTATGCACAAAAGATCCAATCGCGTGATCGAGGTAATCTTATACCTACTACACATTTATAAGTTGACTTACATACAGTGGTGGCTATTCAAGTGAAGCAGGTGAAGAGGTTTTCACCTGAATATAGCAGTATTCTATTTTTGTTAATGTTGGCATTATTACTGCCATTCTAACAGTTTAGTCGCAAATCTCAACTGCTAGCAGCCGTAGCAGGGTCAGTGACCAACCCTTCTTCTGTTTGGAACTTACAGCCTGGCAGTCGGCAGGGAAAATTGGTGGGAGGGCACCCTCTGATCGGTCACAAGGACAAGTGTCGCAGTCAGGATTAGGAAAGAAAGAAACTGCTGCAGCTAAACAGCTTGGTTGCCATGGCAACATGACGTCACGAAACGAACTACGGGGAAACAACACGGGCATGCACATGTTTCTGGCAAACAAGAAATATTTGCACTTGGGTAGAGGCACAGAACACGGTAGAGAGGATGGTTTCTGTTTTCACGCGCTTAGAAGATAGTAGTCGTGTACCTCGAGGAAGAGCTGGTGGTGAACTTAATGAAAACGTGAGATTAAATAGGCTTTTCCTGCAGTTGATCATTAAAGCAACGTTGTATTTAGGTAAGCAAGAGTTTGCATTCACAGGTCATGATGAGAGTGCGCTTTCGCTAAGCTGGAGAAATTACAAAGAGCTTGTGTCCTTATTAATATATGAAAGTCCATTAGATATCCAAATCCACTATAATAAAACTAAAAGTGTATTCAGCGGTGATTCTAAATCTATACAAAATGAGTTATTGGATGTACTTCGGAATACTTACAGGGCCATATTAGAGCTGAAATGAATGTGTCAGATTTATTCTGTTGAAGTTGACGACACTACAGATATTTGCCAACAGTCGCAGTGCTCTATCATTGTAAGCTATGTGAATACACAGAACACATTGGTTGAACGATTTTTGGGATTTCGTGATGTGAGTGCTGACAGGTCTGCAGAAACATTGTTTGAA
Source organism: Tenodera sinensis (assembly GCA_030765045.1). Classification (NCBI taxonomy): domain Eukaryota; kingdom Metazoa; phylum Arthropoda; class Insecta; order Mantodea; family Mantidae; genus Tenodera; species Tenodera sinensis. The sequence continues at coordinate 2,628,261 of CM060969.1, forward strand.
ACTAAACAGCAACTGGTATCCTGTCATTGAAGGCAAGAAACGACATAAAACAGCAGAAACTGAAGCGATCCAATCAGGAGGCAACACCTTGAGCGAAGCCCGCCCCCTCCCACCGGCCGTGCGCCGCCCGAGCCAATCAGCGGAGGCCACTAGAAGGATAAATACCGCAGCTCCGACAGTCCACACCTCTCAGACGCTACGCTAACTTCTCCGAGGAGATTACGACCGCGCCACTGAAGATGTCCGCCGCAGATGTGGACGAAACGTCTGGGTTCTTCAACTCCAGCAGACCACGGCATAACAGCCCGGAAATAACTCCTAGTTATACTGACTCCGGCCGTGAAAGCCTTCGCTCTCTCTTCCATCTTTGTTTCCATATTTTCCATTTCAGAGTTTACAGTGGTGCTTGCCCCAAGCAGCATTGTTATAGTGGGCAAGACAATCTCCGTGTACAACCAGCATCTTCCCACGGGGCAGACTGCATCACCAGTCCTCTAATCCTCCAAGTGCAGGCCTTCCTGTGCCTAAGGGTTCCATGACCACTGACCTCCTAGTGCACCTTTGCAAGCATCTTGTTCCTGGTCCTCCAAGGTTACCCTGCAGAACCCAACATGTTCACTGGGACTTTGGAGTGTTACTTTGTCCTGTCCAACTTGCAGGACCCTCATGCTGATGCATAACGTCACCTCATGACTCCTAAGAGTGTCCGAATCCAGGACCATCTCCTCAGCCACCGTTGTGACGAACATCCACAGACTTGTAACGCTCTGACCCAAGGTCAACTCCAACAAGGCCACTCATCCACAGGTAAGGTGTCGCACAATGCCAGCTGATGTGGTTTCTTCAATGGCAAGCTGTCTACCATGCCAGGTCACATACACCACAGTCACTGCTGCACGTGTTCACCAATATATGGTGCCGGCTCCTACGTACCCATCCGTCCACAATGATGTTCTGTTATCCTACACAGCAGCTCTGACATGCCACTCTTCACTTCAGCACCTATTCATTTTTACTTTCTCTACTGGTAAGTAGGGGACAGCATAACTGAAAAACGAAAAGTCGGTTAAAAACCAAAGTTGGTATTTAAGTTTAATGTCTTATATGTCAATTAACATATAGAAGATGTAGGATATATTGGTTCCATTCCTACCATAACTCACGCATACCCTGTAGATTAGGACACCAAACACGAGATCTTAGAGGCGACGTCTTCGACGGAGAGGAACGTTTGCGTCAATTCACATGACTTTCTGTACTCTTGTACTAACCATTCTTACAAACTCTTATTCCTTTATCTTCTTCGTGTTAGTTGAGATAAACATTTGTACAAATTATCTTATATTTTATTTTATTTCCTTTTAGGTACAAGGGGAATGTTAGAATAAAGTAAACTTTGAGCGATGGTCAAATCTTTTAAAGATTTTGGATTTCGTTCTCTTTGCACGCTTAACATATAAGCAAATGAACAACGATGTTCCATTTCTAAGTTTTCCGAAACTCACACACATAACAAGAATATCTCCGAAATGGTTCACCCTACAAGAAAATGTATTTAGACATAAATTGTGTATTTTAGCAAGATCTACATTATTATTTATTTATGCCAACAAACTTACTGTTGGTGTTTTTAAACACACAAGCCGTGTGTTGGCAATGTTTGAGAGGTAGAACTGGAACTTACTTGCAATAGTAAGTCAACATTGGGGCAATTGTATCTGATGTGAGGCTGCCTTTGTGGTTTACCGGGAGAAATGGAGAATTCAATGTCATTCTGGCAGGTTGTCACAGTAACTTAATGGTTAGAGCACCCGCCTGGTAAGCGGGGGGTGTGTGGTTCAAATCCCAGCTATGGCATTGAATTTTTAAGTTCCAGTTCTACCTCTCAAAGATCTACATTTTTTGTATAGTATGATTTGTTCTATCTCTAACGGTTTACCAATTATGCAAACGTCGTCCAGAGTAAATATGACTACAGGGCTATAACCAGAAAATTCAAGATATACATTTCATTTGTCATAAAAATATCTTAAACATTTCAAACAAAATCGTTAGAGGCATTTTCAAGAAAATAAAAAATTGCGAAAAATTGTCTATGTAAAGGGTAATTTACGGTGGGGCTATTTTCTTTAAAATCTTTGTGTCGCATCCTTGAAAGACATTAAACTGTGAGACAGAACATATGGTCAGACCCCGAAAAGAAAGTAATTATGTAAATATATATTCTAAAATTTAGTTTATATTTCATTTTGGTAAGGGTTTGTCAAGTACTGATAGTGTCACACCATTGTTTCATTGTTTAATAATATTATTTGTATAATAACGTCATTTATATTTAGTAATATGTTCAAATTTAATGTATATTATTATATTAATTATTTTAGACCTAATATTTAATATTTTGGGAGGATGGATTGAGCTCGCTTCCTCAACATTTCGGGAACTATTTAACATGACGTCATAGGGGACGCCGTAAGAAAGTATACGCATACGCGTATGAATACAGACGCGTTGTTAAGGAATGTGCTAGATTCAGCATCTTAGCGTCACGTTAACTGAAGGGAGAAGACGAGTATTTGATATGTACCGGTTTAGACGCTAAAAGTGTAATTTGAAATGACAAGCAGTACGATTGTCTGCGTACATAGAACGTTCGTCTAAATAACACGTATGTAATTCTCAATGAAATAGGTGGGAATTGTGAAAAAGTTATATCCTGTGTCCACGTTATTCCATCCTGTACCACGACCCGAGATAACGAAAGAGTCAAAAGCTCAGCATAATCACCTTCGGTTTATTAAAACACCGCACTAACTTAAATACCAGCTTTGGTTTTTAACCTACTTTTCGTTTTTGAGTTATGCTGTCCACAGACTGACACACAAACACACGCGCGCGCGGACCTTTTCTCTAAAAATGCCTCTTGTTTATTCAGGGGGCCTCAAAACATATTTCCGGTGAAATCTGAACATGGAATTTCTGTGTGGAATAGAATACTTCCTCTAGCTGACTATACGTAGTAGAAAAATTTAAAATAATAGTGCGTTTAATAGCAAACTGTATTAGTAATTTGTACTCGTAACATCCGTTACATTTTTATGTACCACCCGTTACAGTTAAAATTTCAGTTAACAAATGTTCATAAAGTCATGCAGTGTGTTGGTTCATGTTTATTTAATTTTTGCAAGAACAGGACTTTTATTGTCAATTCCATTGTCAAATTCACAGAATATCGTAGTTTAAGTAAGATCTACACAGTTGCAGGTTCAAAATTGCTAAAACCTGTTACAGATGTTTATATGAGGTTTCATTAAAAATAAAATGAACTAGTGTGCTAAGGTGGCTCAGACTTTCTTTTTAAAAAGAAAGTTTATTTGCATTTCAATAAATACTATAAAATTCAGTTAAAGGTGTGCAAATTTAACACCCATTACAATGGAATCGCTCTAGACGGGTGTAGGAAGGTGCATTACTATATATTAGTGACAAACTTGAGTTTCTGTGCTGATGAGCTGTATGGATAAGAAATAATAATGGCCCAAAATACGACACATATTTCCAGGGAATAGATGTTATATAATTGCGCTGTGTCCTCTCAGAGTGCAGATTTTAACCCAGTAGAGAATTTATGGCATGAGCTGAATGAAATTCTCCCATCTTCTTAAAAAAAAAAAGCTTGCTAAACCTTGGTTTAAAAATTAAAATGATGCTGGGTTAAGATTAGACCAGCCAACACGAGGAAAATAATTTCAAATATGAAATCACCCCTTATTAGGCGAAGTTGTAGGTATACACTCTACCTACTACATATCATTTGACAACAGCTGTTGTAGCTTAGAAAAAGATTCCTTTCTTATTGTCGCAAAGGACATTTATTTACTTATATTTAGTTTTACTTTAATGCTTAATGTGTTTCTAGGAAACATAAAGTTTGAGTAGAGCTTTGACTGAATATTTTATGAATACCTGTAGGCAACGACACGTTGTATTGAATCGCAATATTGCCAAAGGTAATATTTTACTCACCATTATTTCACCATCTATCGTTCAATCAAAACTAAATAAAATGAAACTATAAATATACTGTATAAACATGATGTATAACATTTTGTACATAGGGTACATAGATACCACTTTCAAATAGCAACATAAACAAAATCCAAGTATCGATTCATGCTATGAATACGATTCTTGTGATTCTTGAACTATAATCTGTGTTCTTGAACGATGTTCACTTGGATGTTCGTAATACGATCATACACTTCACTACTAGGTGTTCTGTGCATCACATATCATATCCTACGTACTGTGTACTAACATGGCGTGATTTTGCTATTAAAGAAAAGTTTAAATAAGGCGTGCGCCATTTTACAGGATTCCAAAGTCTTAAAGTTTACTCCCGGAATACCTCTAAGGTAATACCATTAATATTACTTTTACTTCACGTGAACCCGCTGGATATCTGGCCGATATTCTTTTTAAAATTACATGTGGTTTGTACCTCCCAACAATATCTACTTTTTAGCCAAGTGCACTAACCTTAAAATGAATTGAGACGAACTGAGGATATCTCTTTATTCTGTGATATAGTGATCCACAGTGAAACCACTAGCTACTGAAATTTGTATATTTAAGTCTGGATTGAGCGTAAATTAGAGTGGCTTTGTGAGAGATTCAATGTTACTGTTGTGTTATACACATACTGATGCTAGACAATGAAAACTTCGTAACTTAATTGCCATCAATGGTACAGAAGTAAAAAAATGATTTAAAAATTTACAGAAAATGTTAGAGGAGGGATGTTGCAGCCTTTGGTAGATGACTGTGCCGATAATTAATGTTATATCCCCAAATTTAATATTTTTACTATATTTGAGTTGTTAATTTGTTGATTTTACACACGCGCGCGCGCACGCATGCACGACACACACATAGACAGACACAGGTACACATATACACAGAATAGTAGACACACACACACACGCACACACACACACACACACACACACACACACACACACACACACACACACACACACACACACACACACACACAGGCATAGACACACACACACAGGCATAGACACACACATGCGCGCACACAGACACACACATAGACAGATGCAGACACACATACCCTCTTCAATCCTGAGAAAAAAGAAGTTTAAAATATTTCTATTTGTTAATGTTTAATCATTTCAGAGGTACAGAAGAGTTGTTAAGAAATATTTTAAAAATTCAAAGGAATCATGAACATTTTGAAATCCCATGTCCGCTACAGGAGACATCCGATAATAAGCTGTCATATCAGACTTTGTTTACTTCTGAGCTCAGCGGCATTTTAGCCTTACTTTTGTGCAGGAAAGTGGAATAGTTAAATGTTTAAAATATAGAAATATAACTTTTATAAAACATAAGTGTTTATTCAAGATTATTTTATACAAATATTAATAAAAAAATAAAATGTCATACATTTAGGAAATAAAATTGCATACAGTTCTTTTAGCCAGTCTTTTTCAAAATTCCACAAAACAGTTCTGATTTGAGTCCTATACAGTTTGATATAAACATTTTTAAAGTCTTTCTGTAAAAGAGTATTTGTGTATATGTTCCACAAAACTATTTTTTCACAGTTGGTGATCGAAAGAGAAACAGTTTCTGTTATCTTGCAGGCACAAGAACACTTTGCATGTAGAGCAGAGCATCCAGGGAGACGACATCTGTTCTTCATTACCTTTTCTGGAAACTCTGGCAAGTGGAGTATAGGTTTTGTTCTGAGGCAGTCCGGAGGTTGTGCTTGTTTTGTCCTTGGATGTTTTGGTGGTGTAGGTCCATCACATTCAAAATCAGGCTCAGAGTTGCCAGGCTCAGCCTGAGGCTGATGCATTAGACTCTTTTCTATTTTCTGTCTAAAATGAAGATAATCAAGAACATCCCTTTTAAAGGTTCGTAAAGCACCCTGGTCTCTTCTATATTCTATCCATGATGCACCAATTGATAGATCAATAAGATGCATAATTGCCCTCATAGTCCACTTCTTGGTTTTTGCTTTGATCCTGTACATGCTAATGACTATTCAGAAAGTCTACTCCATCCATGTAAGTGTTGTAGGCTTTTACTGTTGCTGGTCTTTTCAACTGAATGTAACTGCCATCTTTCTTAGACCACCTTTGGCAATAATCCATGGGAAGCTGTCCCTCTTTGGTGAATATCATTGTCACTGGCTGATCATATCATTTAATTGTGTTAATTTGACCATTTCTTACAGATTGATCTATGGAACGTCTACCTTCCTTTTTCATTACATTATCTGTTTTAAGTCCAGACAATAATGGGATTATTATTTATTTATGCCAACAAACTTACTGTTGGTGTTTTTAAACACACAAGCCGTGTGTGGGCAAAGTTTAAGTTGTGGCATTGAATTTTTAAGTTCCAGTTCTACCTCTTAAATAATGGGATTCTTGACTTTTGAATAATGCCTGTACCCTGACATTCAGCCCTCAAATGTAATAAATCTAAGAGCTGCCCTGAGGTGAAGTAACAGTCCATATAAATTGTCACTCCAGGTGGCAAAGTTTCAGTCAGTCTCGTTAAACTCTTACCTCCTATATCCAGGTCTTCATACTCTGGATCATCTATTATCGCATCTCCTTTTCGTCGATATATGCAAAAATCAAGGGCTAAACCATCTAGAGCTGCAGCAATAAAAATCTTCAACTCACACGAATTTGGTTTCCCTTTTACAAACTGCCTGGCTTGAACATGCCCCCAAAATGGGACCATTCTGTTCATCAACACCTACAGGCATTTGATGGCCTTGTGCTCAAGCAACAACCATTTTGAGCACATTTAATTATCAGTTGAATTTTCCAAAATCTATTAGTTTGCTTTTCTTCTTGAGCAACTTCCATATCATCATGTAACTTTCCTCCATTATCAACCGGACAACAAACTTCCAAGAAAGAAGATATATCAAACAGAACTTAAAGATGGTAATTATTATTTATTTGTGCCAATGGGCATGCTGTTGGTGTTTTTGAGCACGCAGGCCGTGTGTGGGCAATGTTTGAGAGGTGGAACTGGAGCTTGAGGATTCAGTGCTGCAGCTGAGATTTGAGGCACGGACCCTCCGCTTGTTTAGAGCACCTGCCTGGTGGGCGGAGGGTCTGTGGTTCGAGTCCCGGCTGTGGCGTTGAGTTTTTAGGTTCAAGTTCTACCTCTCAAAAACTTAAAGAAATTATTAGAATTGCAGATATTAATGGCTTCCAAAAATCTTGGGTAAATAAACAAGTAAATATAGCAAAAAAGAAAAAACTAATAAAAGAAACAACCATTCTAAACAAACCAAAAGAAGAAATGTTATTCAAAAAGTTCACATATCACCAAAAGACATTTGACAAATTGAGAAAGATTTTTAAAGAATACAATCAACAGACATAGTGCTAAAAACTTACTTGGTTCAAACACTAAAGACAACATTGCAGCAAACAAACAATCTGGAATCTACCAAATAGAATGCAATAACTGCAACTAGGTGTATATAGGAAAAACTAAGGAAATTTGGAAACAATAACAAAAGAACATTTCAGATGTATAAAATACAAACAGAAAAATCAGCACTTGCCACCCATTTTTGGGAAGAAAATCACATTAAACCGGATCCAAAATTATTAAAACACATATCAAGAAACCAAGAATTGTCATTGTGGGAACAGATTTAAACCAATAAGGTGAGTCGATTAATAACACTACACAACACTTACTTATAATTTCCTTACTCAGGGGTCTCCGTCTAGGAGATATGTGAATGGCGACCACAAGGTACCCAAACTGAGCAGAACATTACTTCCACTTGCTGGTGTTTTGCTCCTCACTGTAACTTTTCTATCTGACCTTACCTTGGTCATCTCTTGTTCTCTTCTGACCCCGATACTATTAGGGTTCCTGAGGGCTAGGGAGTCTTTATTTTTCCAACCTCTCCATTTGTCTAATTTCTCTATAAAATCTTAACCCCTAACATGCTGACATGTCATGGCATGTAATACGTCTTCTGATTGGCAAACAGAGGATATGGTTGGTGAATTTATTTTCATAACTCTCCCGGTCAGGTCGGTGAGACCCGTAAACCAACGACAGGTGTGGTCCCCCAGACATTCTGGGGGTTGTGAGAGAGCGATGTGACCGCCTAAACATAAAAATATGGTGCTCTCTAAAAAAAATGGTTACATTTACTGCTAAGTCTCTTCAATATTTGTGAAAAATATTGGAGAGCAGGAGGATTAATGGCTTCATTATCAGAAATCCAGCATTAGCTAACAACAACAACAGATTTTTTCTTATTAAAAAATATCTCTACATGTTATCTGCAATTTGTGGAATGAAGTATCTTTGAAGCCCAATACATTTGTATACCTTTGATACTTCAAGTAGGACATTATTATGATTATTCCCAAAAACATTTGCATTTCTTCAATGGAGCAATTTAGAACCAAACCGGTATCTTTAATGAAACTTTGATTAGTATATACACAGAAATCTTCAATGACTTGATAAGGCACATACTCCTTAAAGTATGGGAGGTAGATTTACTGGTTTGTCTGTAATTTCAACATGCTCTGGTGCAGGAGGAAGAGTTGAAAATCCTCAGTGTGCTTCCAGTAAACCCAACGTACACTTTCCTGTGTTATCTGTGTATGTTCCTCATCATTACCGCTCCCATCTTCATCACTACTATTGTCGCAATCTGCATAAGCATATGGGCGGCGCCATGGCCGAGCGGTTAGCACGCTCGCCTACCACTTAGGCGGCCCGGGTTCGATCCCAGGGACCCACATGTGGTATTCGTGGTGGACGAAGCGGCGTCAGGGTGGGTTTTCTCCAGGTGCTCCGGTTTCCCCGCCATCTCATTCCACCGGTGCTCCATCTTCATTCCATGTATCATCAGTGTCATCGCCTGTGGTGCTGTAGTAGTAAAAGCAGGCGTTAAACACAAGAACAACAACGTAACCACATGGTCTTTTGGTGACTGCATCAACCATAGTAGATTCTTCTACTTCATCATCAGACATTTTCAGTTCTGAAACTTCATCTTCCAGCACTCCTGCTAAAAACTTGGAAAACTCTTCTGTATCTAAAAATAAATACCAGCAGCGATTAATAATTATACAAATTCAACAAATAAATATGTTTATTTTAGTATATGAACAAATTAACAACAGAGGTAGATGGATAGAAATCTTCCAAAAACACTAACATCAGTAGCAAATGCAACTCATTAAAACCTGATGTCCTCTACAGGGGATACCATTATTTTAAGGTTAATTTGAGCTCGGTGAATAAGAAAATTATAATCCCAACAGTAGAGAATTATTCCAGAAATATTTCAAAACAAAGTAGTAATAACTTGTGTTTTCAAAGGTATAATGATATGAACAAAACTTACATAGCTGTGCACCAGAAAACTTCTGATTCTTCATAGCTGCCATTTTGAACTGAGCTGCTGGGCTTCATAGCAAGCGGAAAGCAAAGAAAGCTGTTCTGGTGTGTGCTGCCGTCTTCATAGAGCATTGTAGGACATGTGCCAACCTCTCTAGCTCAACCAATACAAATAAACAAAATTTAAATGTAGCCCTGTTTGGTGTCCCTTACAGGGGATGCTAAGAGCGAAGAGGATACACACAGACACACTCACATACACAGACATAGACACACACACATATATATGTTGTTAGCTAAAGCTGGATTTCTGACAATGAAGTCATTAATCCTCTTACTCTCCAATATTTTTCACTGATGGATGGGAATGGTGCTAGAAGTGGCCGGGCATATTGAAGATAACAATAGCAGTAATAGTAACCACTTTTTAGAGAGCACCATGTTTTTATGTTTTGGTGATTACATTGCTCTCTCACAACCCCCAGAATGTCTGGAGGACCACACCTGTCGTTGGTTTACGGGTCTCACCGACCTGACCGATAGAGTTATCAAAATAAATTTACCAACCATATCCTCTGATTACAAATGAGAGGACGTATTACATGCCATGACAGGTCAGCATGTCAAGGGTTAAGATTTTATAGAGAAATAGAAAGTTTGGAAAATAAAGACTCCCTAGCCCTCGGGAGCCCAAATAACATAGCGGTCAGAAGAGAACGAGAGATGACCAAGATAAGGTCATAAGGTCAGATAGAAAAGCTACAGTAAGTAGCAAAACACCAGTAAGTGGAAGTAATGTTCTGCTCAGCTTCTGTACCTTGTGGTCACTATCCACATATCCCCTAGACACCAGTAAGTAGAAGTAATGTTCTGTTCAGCTTGTGTACCTTGTGGTCACTATCCACATATCCCCTAGACACCAATAAGTGGAAGTAATGTTCTGTTCAGCTTGTGTACCTTGTGGTCACTATCCACATATCCCCTAGACACCAGTAAGTGGAAGTAATGTTCTGTTCGGCTTGTGTACCTTGTGGTCGCTATCCACATATCCCCTAGACACCAGTAAGTGGAAGTAATGTTCTACTCAGCTTGTGTACCTTGTGGTCACTATCCACATATCCCCTAGACACCAGTAAGTGGAAGTAATGTTCTGTTCAGCTTGTGTACCTTGTGATCACTATCCACATATCCCCTAGACACCAGTAAGTGGAAGTAATGTTCTGTTCAGCTTGTGTACCTTGTGGTCACTATCCACATATCCCCTAGACACCAGTAAGTGGAAGTAATGTTCTGCTCAGCTTGAGTACCTTGTGGTCACTATCCACACATCCCCTAGACACCAGTAAATGGAAGTAATGTTCTGCTCAGCTTGGGTACCTTGTGGTCACTATCCACACATCCCCTAGACACCAGTAAGTGGAAGTAATGTTCTACTCAGCTTGGGTACCTTGTGGTCACTATCCACACATCCCCTAGACACCAGTAAGTGGAAGTAATGTTCTGCTCAGCTTGGGTACCTTGTGGTCACTATCCACATATTCCCTAGACACCAGTAAATGGAAGTAATGTTCTGTTCAGCTTGGGTACCTTGTGGTCACTATCCACATATCCCCTAGACACCAGTAAGTGGAAGTAATGTTCTGCTCAGCTTGGGTACCTTGTGGTCACTATCCACACATCCCCTAGACACCAGTAAGTGGAAGTAATGTTCTGCTCAGCTTGGGTACCTTGTGGTCACTATCCACATATCCCCTAGACACCAGTAAGTGGAAGTAATGTTCTGCTCAGCTTGGGTACCTTGTGGTCACTATCCACATATCCCCTAGGCACCAGTAAGTGGAAGTAATGTTCTACTCAGCTTGTGTACCTTGTGGTCACTATCCACACATCCCCTAGACACCAGTAAGTGGAAGTAATGTTCTGCTCAGCTTGGGTACCTTGTGGTCACTATCCACATATCCCCTAGACACCAGTAAGTGGAAGTAATGTTCTGCTCAGCTTGGGTACCTTGTGGTCACTATCCACATATCCCCTAGGCACCAGTAAGTGGAAGTAATGTTCTACTCAGCTTGTGTACCTTGTGGTCACTATCCACATATCCCCTAGACACCAGTAAGTGGAAGTAATGTTCTGCTCAGCTTGGGTACCTTGTGGTCACTATCCACATATCCCCTAGACACCAGTAAGCGGAAGTAATGTTCTGCTCAGCTTGGGTACCTTGTGGTCACTATCCACATATCCCCTAGACACCAGTAAGTGGAAGTAATGTTCTACTCAGCTTGTGTACCTTGTGGTCACTATTCACATATCCCCTAGACACCAGTAAGTGGAAGTAATGTTCTACTCAGCTTGTGTACCTTGTGGTCACTATCCACATATCCCCTAGACACCAGTAAGTGGAAGTAATGTTCTGCTCAGCTTGGGTACCTTGTGGTCACTATTCACATATCCCCTAGACACCAGTAAGTGGAAGTAATGTTCTACTCAGCTTGTGTACCTTGTGGTCACTATCCACATATCCCCTAGACACCAGTAAGTGGAAGTAATGTTCTGCTCAGCTTGGGTACCTTGTGGTCACTATTCACATATCCCCTAGACACCAGTAAGTGGAAGTAATGTTCTACTCAGCTTGTGTACCTTGTGGTCACTATCCACATATCCCCTAGACACCAGTAAGTGGAAGTAATGTTCCACTCAGCTTGCGCACCTTGTGGTGCTATTCACATATCCCCTAGACACCAGTAAGTGGAAGTAATGTTCTTGACCAGTAAAGCTCTTATAACACATTTAACACTGGTATGGCTCCTTACTCTCATGAATCAAAGTGTGTCTTCTCAAATTTGACATCTTAGTAAAACCCTTATCACAAGTTTTACATTGGTGTGGCTTCTCACTCTCATGAATCAAATTATGTCTTTTCAAATCAGACATTTTAGTAAAACCCTTATCACAAGTTTTACATTGGTGTGGCTCCTTACCCTCATGAATCAAATTATGTCTTCTCAAATCCGACTTGATAGTAAAACTCCTACCACAAGCTTCACATTGATATGGCTTCTTACCCTCATGAATCAAAGTATGTCTTTTCAAATCTGACATCTTAGCAAAGCTCTTATCACAAGTTTTACACTGGTATGGTTTCTTACCCTCATGATTCAAGGTATGCCTTTTTAAATCTGACATGATAGTAAAACACCTACCACAAGTTTTACATTGGTGTGGTCTCTTACCCTCATGATTCATATAATGTGTTTTCAAATGTGACAACTGAGTAAAACGCTTGTTACAAATTTTACATTGGTGTGGCTTCTTACCCTCATGAATCAAATTATGCGCTTTCAAATTTGACAACTGAGTAAAGCTCTTATCACAAGTCTTACATTGATGTGGCTTCTTACCCTCATGAATCAAATTGTGTGTTTTCAAAGTTGAAAAGCGAGTAAAGCTCTTATTACAAGTTTTACATTGGTGTGGCTTCTTACCCTCATGAATCAATTTATGTGTTTTCAAATCTGACAGGTAAGTAAAACTCTTATTACAGGTGTTACATTGACATGGGCTTTTGCCCTCATGAATGAATCTCTTTTGTTTCAAATGTGAAGGCCTTATGTACATTTCCCTCTCATCACTACATTTACCAGACTCCTCTGAGAGAACATGTTCTTCTGCAGTTGGCAATTCTGTGACGTCAATTTTTCGATGTTCACATTCCAGGTGATCCTTTCCATTATCACCAGAAACTGTTTCCTTATATAATCTGAAATGTCAGAGGATTTAGCATCAGTAAGTACAATAATCACAGAATAAACTCTGAAAATAGAATCTGTTTGCTAACATTAGGAACATCCTAAGAAATAAGTGACAACTGTAGTTATAAATTCTTTATGTAAATTTAAAGAGTTGTTCATCACAACTGAAGCATGTTAATTCACAATCCATTGACACAAATCTTTCAAAGGTAAAACATATTAATGATGTTTAAAATTCATCACTAGGATGATGACACTTTAGTTTCAAATTTATTTTATAACATTACATAACATAATCTAGTAAGTGAAACTAAGATGCAATCATCCTACTCATAAATTTTAACCAATTTCACAAAGTTTTCTCATTGTAAATACTTCCATAAATCATAAAATACAAGAAAATATTAATGGTAATAACAATTTGAAGTTTATGGCAACTAAAGCAATGTTTGTTAAATGCACTGAGAATTGAATTAACTTCTGGTTCCGCAGTTCACAGTAGCTTTCCAAGTAACTTCTGTGTTAATTATATTTGGTAAAAAATATATTCATAGCAAAGTGAATATCATCAAGCCAGCAGCAAATACCGTATTTTATCGCATAAGGCCCACCCTCCATACTTCCCTCCCTTATGATTTTTCATCACTAAAAATTATTTACCTATTAAACATCGCATAATTCCCTCTCCTGGTCCGTTCTTATTGGAGTGGCCTTCAAATGACTTGAATAATGTACAACAATGGACGCAGCGGTGCCTGTCACGGAGAACAATGGACACAGTGCTAGCCACAAAAATAGTCATATTGTCACTGTCACAACGTATCGTAAAATTGAAATGTGAAGTTGCAGACGTGTTTCTAAGTCAGTTTGTTACAAGTCGTCTTATTGTTAAGAAGAGTTTTAAAAAAAATGGTATTTCTTGTGCCATTAATGGTTCTGACGACATGTTGTGGAATAGTGAACATGATGTGTTAGCTGAGCCAGAGATAAATGAAAAAGGTGATGATAGTGATGGAAGTGAGACCGCAGAATAGTCAGAGAAAAGAAGCAATGAAACAATACATTGTAGGCCCAATGAAACCGTGGTATGTATCCAGTTCATTCACAAATTACTGTATACCTATATAACTTTTACATAATACTACATGGTTTCCCTTCCTTTCTGAATTCCTAGAAGTACCACTTGCATAATTCCCTCCCCAATGTTTTCAAGCAAGTTTTTCGAGAAAAAAAAGGGGGGGGGGAATTATGAAATAAAATACGGTACATTGGATGGAATGTTTCTCATGGTGCAATTTCATATTGTCTTGTATGACAACACAAGAAACAAACAAATGACTATCAAACACTTCTGAAAATTTAAAGGTATATGGAATTTGAAATGAACAGAAAAGAAACCATAATCTGAAAAATAATTGAAGTTATCAAAATGTATTTCTAAAGGTGTGCCATATTAACATTTACATTTTACATTAGTAAAATAATACTGTTTTATTATTAGAATAAGAAAATATAGTAAATTTTTCATATTCAAATTGTCAAGAGACATTCTCAAAATTATCTAACGACAAATTTTTTATGCAAGAGTTGGGTGAGGCATTTTCTTGAAAATCTTTGTGTCAATGTTTAAAAAATCCTTCTAGCTCGCCATCCATCAGTGAAAAATATTGGAGAGCAAGAGGATTAATGACTTCATTGTCAGAAATCCAGCACTAGTTCACATGTTTAAAAAAATCTTGAACTTAAATTTTAAATTTATCTAACATTCATTTTTGACTGAATATTATATTCCCATTTGTATTGTTCAAGGACATGAGACACATAAATGTGACAGTTATATAAGAATTGATATAAGAAGCACATATCTTCTAATTGGAAAGAGTCGTCTTCTTACCTTGAAGATCTTACTGGAGGGAAGTCCTCATCCTGTAACAAAATAATTCACGCAATTATCTATTCAGTAATAGTTGATGTTCCTGCATAACATGGTTAGGAGATATGTAGAAATAAACATTTGAACTGTTCATCATGTATGGGATGTATGCAATGGAGAAAGTACTTCTTCCTATAAATAATAATGTTGATGGTGATGATAATAATGTGGCAAAATTAGTCCAGTTACCTATCACTTTGTCTTCTAAAATCTTTTCACAAAAACACAGTATTCTTCTCATTGTTACCACTTGTGCTATCACAACTCACAACTATTACTTCTTGTAACCTTGACTCAGTCCTGTCACTGTCTTTCTTACTTTCTCTGTCTCCCATACACTATGATGCAATCACTCGATGCTCATGAATTCATCTTCGCAATGACCAGCATATCTTTCACAACCACATAAACAGCTGTCTTGCACCTGACTGACACACTGACAAGCTCATTTCTGTAACTGTAATTTTGTTTCTGCTGCTGCCTTGGCGTAATGTCACATTGGCCTTTGCCAATGATGTTCTGAAGGGACAACTCGTGTACATCATGAAGATGGTTCACGAGGTTTGCCATGTAGAAACATCAGGTCGCATGGAAGGTGCAATTCTTGGCCAAAGACCAAACTAGTTGACATCATCTCCACCCTGTCATGGGTAAACAAATGATAGGCCAACAAGAGCAGTGGTACCCTGACATCTCAGTTACTCTGGTGGCTGACCACAACTTTCCTCAGGTGTTCTTCGAGGGTCTTTATTTACCGCTTAACTATGCTGCCCAACTGTGTGTGAAGAGGCAGCGTATGCGTCTTGGGCACTCTGAGTCGCTCTAGCGTTCCTTTCATCAAGTGGTGCTAGAAGTTGCTGCCCTGATCGCTGTGTAGTTAATGTGGCACAATATTTCTTCCACAAGACAGTCCACGATTGTCTTGGCCTCCTGGTTCGGGATGTGCACCTCCGGTCACTTACTGAAGCAGTCCATGACCACCAGCAGATATTTGTTACCCAAGTCAGAGACAGGGAATGGTTCAGCTACATCAATGGCGATGTGCTTGAATGGTGCTCCCACATTATACTGCAGCATGCAACACTGGCTCCCAGTCTGACGGCCGTGACTCACCACACACACATGACCTCTCAGCATCTGCACATAGCCTCAACCAGTAGTACCTGCTCACTCCTTCTTTTCTAGCCTGTTGCAGTGGCCACACTACTTCGGGCCAGGTCTTCTTCACTAGGCATCTACATTGCAGTGGCTCCTTCCCTTCCTGTGTTGAGGTGAAGTTGTACTCCTGGAGCCTCTGGACCCAAAGGACCATTTCGCCCTCTAGGTTCTTGAAGCTTAGCACCCAGGTGAGGGTGGAGAGCTGAGTCCTCAGATGGAATGGCTGACTGTACAATTACTTACTTTACTACTGCCAGAAGCTCACGCCGGTAATGCAGTAGGATATCACTCACTTTTGATCTGGGATAATGCACCTCCAATTCCACTGTACTAGCATCCGTGTCCATGATGAAATCAGTCTGGTTTTGAGAAGCCTAAAACAGGATCAGTGCACAGCACTTACTTAAGTGTCTGGAATGCACCCTCTGCCTCTTATGTCCACATTTGAGTCCCATGTTCTTCCGTCAGACAAGTGAGGGACTTCACAATGTTCCAGAAGCCTCTGATGAACCGGCGGTAGTAGCTGAGCCTTCTCTATCTCCGTGGTCACCCCTGATGTTAAACCATGTGGCCCAAGTAGCGAACTTCCTTGCTGAAGAGCTGGCACTTCTTCGCATTCAGTTCAAATTGGCGGCCTTTAATCTCCGTATCACCTTGCTCAGGTTTTCCAGATGATCTTCAAAGGTTCTGGCAATCATGGTGATGTCCAGGTATAGCAGGAAGATACTGTAAGTCAGGCACCTCATCAATGCCTCCATGAGATGCTGGAAGATGGCTGGCATGTTACAGAGTGAGAACATTCAGCTTTGGTAGTCCATGCAGAAGTGAAGGTAGTCCTTCCTCAAGACTACAGGGAAACACCAAGGACTGTTGGACTCTTTGATGATCCCCCTAGATTTCATGTCCATCAGCATGTCCTGTACCTCTGCCGGCTTTGCCAGAGTAACACATCTTGGTAGTTGCTGCGAAGGGAAGGTAGGACATTTCTAGTTGATGTCAATGTGATGGAGCACTCAGTTGGTGTGACCATAATTGCCATTCCCTGGCTGAAAAATGACTGATAACATCCAAATAGATGTCAGACTCTCTCCAATTGCTCTCCAATCAAATAGTCAGCCTCCCTCCGGAAATCTTACAGCCGAGGCCCCAGGTCCCGTATAGGGCTGACCCCACAGGTCCATTGCATGATGTCACACTCACAGCCACCTCACACTTCCCAGCTCCGCCCGAGCTTGTATATCCCGATAGCTGTTCGAAGGATTCAGTAGCCTCACAGGCACTTCCCTCTGGCAAGGCAACAACGCCCTGACAAAGCAAAAGCCATCCAAGGGTATCTTCCCGTCCAGCACCATATTATTTGACGGCTTCCATTGCAGGCATACCTGAACAACCACTTCTTGCAACCACTACCACTTTGTCCGTCAAGTCCTTGTGCACATCCCTGGCTGCCCATTTGGGCTCCGAAGCATGACCTCATCTCAAGCGACTTGCAAGACCCTTCTGCCAATGTTGACCATCACGTAGTGGCGCCTGAGGGTATCTAGCCCTGGTGTCACTTCCTTGGCCACCCTCGCAACCAACATCCACAAACTTACAACACTCTGCCCTAAAGTCAACTACAGCCAGGCCTCCTCCGTAGGAAAGGAGACATCCTATACTATCACTATCTTCCTTCATCACATCAGTTTGGATCATGGTCACAGTTGCACTTGTGTCCACCAGTGTTTTGTACTGCTTCTCCATATCCACTCATTTGTGATGAGCCTCTTGTCCATCCTCCTGCACAAGGCACACAGTCTCACTCAAAGGGACGGCATTGATGGCCTGGCATGCCCCTTGTCATGCTGGTACTCTCATTTCGACCAGGTGTGGTGTACGTTCTGTCATCAGATGCCTGCTAGCCACCCACCACTACGAGGTCAGGGTGGTTCTTACCTTGGTTGTCTCCATTCTCAGTGCATCTTAGATGGTTTTATAGTCACCAATCATTATGTGCTGCCTTATCTCAGCATCACACAAACTATCGACAGAGTGCGCAGCTTCTTGGGACACCTATCTGGGCCATCCCTGGAGACTAGCTATCAGTTGTGCATTTTCTTCTTCTGCTGATGATCAGTTATGGGGGCTGACAATGCTGAACTGCTGGCTGAAGACTTCAAAAGTTGCTGTGTCACTGAACTTAGGCAGCTTGGTGTGTGTGGATATTGTATCATGTCCTGAAATCTCGCCCTTTAGATTCGTAAGCTTTTTCCCAATCATTTCTTCCATTCTGGCATTCAAGTCACACTTCTGTCACCAGTGTAACAAAACCAGTCTCGTGATTTTTCTCTCACTTTGTCTTCTAAAACTTTATCATAAATACACAGTATTTTTCTTGTTGTTAACAGTCTACAATCTCTTGTGCTATTACAACACACAACTTTTACTATTCGTAACATCACCTCAGTCCATTCAGTGACTTTCTTCACTTTCTC
The DNA here is from genome assembly GCA_030765045.1 of Tenodera sinensis. Taxonomy (NCBI): domain Eukaryota; kingdom Metazoa; phylum Arthropoda; class Insecta; order Mantodea; family Mantidae; genus Tenodera; species Tenodera sinensis. The sequence continues at coordinate 2,647,013 of CM060969.1, forward strand.
TCTCATAAATTAACTGTGATGATGCAATCACGCTGCTCATGAAACTTTCACAACTGACACATCCTTCACAGCCACATACATGCACAGATCTCTCGCACTTGCTGATCTACACACATTCTAAACACCAGGACACACACTATTAATGTTAAAATCACAGTCAACTATCACATTTGGTCCTACATTATTTCAAAAACTTGAACATATTCAGAAGCAATATCACCAATTGGGAGTAAGAAGTTTGTAATTCCTGCACAAATTACAAGAATATTGGCTCATTACTATATAACCCAAATACACCAAAACAAAAGACATTGGTGTACAGATTTTAATATTTAGTTGCATTCTAAAGTAAGAACAAATTAGAAACTAAAAACTTCACTTATCTTAGTAATGTTGCACGTTCTTTTTGCACAAACTGACCCAGTGTTTCAAGTTGTCTCCAACCAGCTTTGAGAATGAGTTGGAGACAACTTGAAACCCTGCGTCAGTTTGTGCAAAAAGAACATGCAACATTAATAAGATAAGTGAAGTTTTTAGTTTCTAATTTGTTCTTCTAGCTTTGAGAATGAGTACCATTTGTTGCACAGTGCAGTTTATATACTTGTACCCTGTTAGTATTTCGTTATAATTTCTGACTATTTAAGTTTATATTTTCTGTGGAAAATATAAAGGTTTGTTCTGTAAACCAGAAATTTAAACTGTGGGCCAATTTTACTGAGTAAGACTATTCACTTATTATTCAGGAACATCCAGTTGGCCCAACAAGCAATGGCTTAGAGCTTAAAAACTTGTTTGTCTGTTGACTTTGAATCACTCAGTACCCTTCGGCTTGATTTCCTGTTCATTTATTTTAAGTGCAACTGATTGCAAAATCCTAATATATCAGAGTACTGTGCTATGATTTCAACAAAACTTTCCGGAAGTGTTACATTACTTTCAACTCTTTGAATATGCCATCTGACAAATACTGCAGTATTTACAAACTACCTCCTTATTTGTATTACATAACTTAAATGTAAAACCAGTGTAACTTCAGTACATAACTTACCTTAATGTCATCACAGATAGTGAAAGTTTCTCTCTCCAGGCACCAAGGTTCCTCTTTAATTTTTATTTTTTGATCAACGTATTCGTTATCCTTCATTACGGGATCCTCTGGAAGAAATTCTCTCTCCTTCTGTGAGCCAAAGTCTGAAACACGAGTCTGTTCCTCAATTTCTGTTTTCATATCTATCTCCCAGTTGCTGCTGCATGTAACAGTTTCAAGATGTTCAGTAAAAGGGGTCTCGGATTTAATTTCTGTTTTAATTGCCACATCATCACTGTCTCTCTTCATTGCAACAAACAATTCTCTCTCTTTCTGGGACTCTATGTCAACTGAGAGAATATACTCTTCTTTGATATCCATTTCACAATTGTTGTTCTTAATTTCAGTAACAAGTCTGTGGACAAACAAGCATCTATACTATGAAATGTTTATAATTTTAAACCTCAGCTTCCTTGAATGCATCAACCATTTTTCAAACCACCTCTATTGTTCTCTCACGAATAAACATGCTTCTGGAAAAGTTGAATCAGGTTTGAGAAATTCAGTGCTACATCTAGGACTCGAACCACATATATGCCAATGCTATTGTCACCCCAGCTATCTTGTTGGGTACCTATACAACCATTAAACCTTCCTATGTGTTTAAAATATGACATCACCTTCAAGAGAATCTCAGATATTAAATATAGCTCAAAGTAACTTGCAAAATTATAGCTATAGTCTGATTTTTAAAAGAAGCTACGTGCCAAATGCCAGCTTCTCCACATGGAGAGCTGCAGTGCTGCCAATAAGCAGAGAGAGATAACCCTCAATACTCGAGACATATAAATAAAACATTCTGGTTTATCTCACAGCAGCGAAAACATGCATATGTAATCTCTAGTAGCCTACTATCAAAACAAATGTAATTTGTTCTCAATACAAATAAAGGAATTTGATATATGTATTTAGGCTTTCACGGCCGGTGTCTTGACTACTCTTCCGTGCTTGTAGGCCGTGGTCTGATATCTACCATACCTTCTAGACCACGGTCTACAAGCCCGGAAGAACTACACATTTCGAATAGTTAAAGTAATTAGTGGGTGCCTTATCTATCTAGACCGTGTGGTATGAGGCGTTATCCATAATAATCACGCTAGACTGCGGAATGTTAGGAAGTAGCTGATCGTTAAACCACCCGTGGAAATGATTGTGGTCCATGTCTTCATGATAATCAACAGTTTTCTTCGATCTGAAGAGTAGCAAGGGGACGTACCAGCATCACCAATAATAAAGGCTATCTTTATCTATAGGGCCTTTTGCGGTACTTTCAAATGTAGCATCAGTCCACCCCTTTGCCAAAGTATGGCCGGCATTGACCCAGGTTTCATCTAACCACACTATTTCCTTTAAGTTCTTGTTCTTCATTTCTCATGGAGAACTTGTTCAGAGAGCTAAGGCTTCCCTCAAATAACTCTGCTTCTTTAAGAGAAGTAGGATGCTCCAGCCCTTTGAGTGTAATACCCATAGATATGCCTTCTTAAGGCATCTGACTGGAAAATGTCCAGTTGCATAACTGAAGATGTTCTTGGTCCCTCTTTCCCAGGAGTTACAAGTTTTGATGGACCAACCTGTAGCTGCTTCTCTTTACAGATTCTCTAAAGTCACCTCACTTATTTTAAGAGCACACACAGTTCTTTTCCTCACTTGGTTGAAACAAATAACAGGTTATTATTATTTATTTATGCCAACAATGTCACAATAGCTCAGTGGTTAGAGCAGCCGCCTGGTAAGCGGAAGGTCTGTGGTTCAAATCCCAGTTGTGGAATTGAATTTTTAAGTTCCAGTTCTACCTCTCAAATAACAGGTTCTTTGTGAACAAGCACGTTCTCCTCTTCCTGCTTGAAAAATTCCCTAAGAGAACACAAAAATTCTCTAGCCTGGCTGTGCAATGTAACACCCCGACCGGAAGTTGATCTCTCTCTTTGGCCATGAATCCTTGGTCTACCTCTACCTCTACATTCACCGCCATTGTGCACCAACTCTTGCTTCCATAACTATGTGTTTTAATGTAAAAGTGTTAACGAAGTAGGCAAACAGCACACTCTGCAACTGAACATCCAAACAAGTTATGTTCCCCGCACCAGCTTAGCGATAATAATGTGGCAACCTTTGTTTACATTTCCATAGCAGCGACCTTCCCCTCTTACCCTTAACACCCCTTGCTTGATTGCTGCCATGTATCTTCAGATTTTAAAAATCAGACTCATTTAATTATCATTATTTTATATTTTGATAATAGTTCTTCCACACTAGTTGAGTGCAACAACTAAGATTAAAATTAACCTAACAGTGGCTGACTATAAAGCATCTCAACAGTCAACATTAGATGTGTGCTGTAAAAGAGCTGAAAAATTACCCAATAGTTGCATAAGCTTTCACAGCCATTATCATAAAATACAAAATGATTATCTGGGCTTGTGGGCCATGGTCTCCTTCTAGATGTTCTGTTCGAAGTTGCGACTCTGTTACTCTCTGCGATGACTGATACGGAGCCATTTGTTTTTACATGCTTAGCATTCATCCCACGTAGCAACTAAACCAACCATCACACACCCACACATGCTAAGCATATAAAACCTGTGAAACCGAATGGCTCCGTATCAGTCATTACCGAGAGTAGCAGAGTGCTACAGTCACACCCCTGAGGATGTTTGACGCAGCTTCAAACGAAACATCTTCCACTAGACCACAGCCCACAAGCTCGGATAATCATTTTGTATTTTACCCAATAGTGTTAACTATAAAGCATCTGGAACATGAAAAGTCACCTTTGACATGTCCGTATCTGACATCACTGCAATACTCATATTAAATGAGAAGGTTTAAGACTTGCAAGGGCACCTTGCCATATCAGGCCTAGAAGAACACTGACTGACAGCAACAAACTACATGGTTCGAGTCTTGATGACATATATATGTGAATGTAATACACTGCATGTTCAGCCTCCATGTAAAAACACCTAATGTGCCCATTTTGATGGTGATTAGTCAATTGGAGTTTACATTTAATTACATTTAATTGTATATTGAGGAGGAAGCAGAGGAGAACATGTTAATGTGTTATGTAAAAGAGAAGTAAGTAGAGAAAATCGTCTGAATACAATAAGCTGCATTTTTATTTCAATCAGCAAATTGTATCAATTCTATGCTGAAGGGCAAGCAAAGAAAGAAATATGATTGTGTTTTGTAAAAGAAAAATTTGATGTGTGGCACTCACATGACTTTCTCTACTCTTGTATTAACCATTCTTACAAACTCTTATTCCTATATCTTCTTCATGTTAGTTGAGATAAACATTTGTACAAATTATCTTATTGCTTATTTCCTTGTAGGTACAAGGGGAATATGGGAATAAAGTAGGCTTTGTGCGATAGTCAAATCTTTTAAAGCTTTGAGATGCTGTTTCCTTTGCACATTTGACATATAAAAAATGAACAACGATGTTCCATTTTACGAAAGTTTCAAGCTTTCCGAATCTGACACAAACAACAAGCAATATCTCCGAAATGCTTCACTCTACAAAAAAATTTATTCTGACATAAATTGTGTGTTTAGCAAGATCTACATTTTTTGTGCAGTAAGATTTGGTGTATCTCTTACCGTTTACAAGTTATTCAAAAGTCATCCAGAGTAAACAGGACTACATAAGACTGTAGCCAGAAAATACAAAATATACCTCTCAAACTTTGCCCACACTCGGCTTGTGCATTTAAAAACATCAACAGTAAGTTTGTTGGCATAAATAAATAATAATTACAAAATATACATTTCGTTTGTCATACAAATATCTTAAACATACGACATTTTAATCAAAATTGTTACAGCCATTTTCAAGAAAAACAAAGTTTTCCACATAAAGGGTAGTTTAGGGTGATGCTATTTTCTTCAAAATCTTCGTGTTGCATCCTTGAAAGACATTAAACTTAAATACCACCTTTGGTTTTTAACCGACTTTTAGGCCTTGAGTTATGCTGTCCACAGTCTGACACACACGTGCGTATTTTTTCTAAAAATGCTTTTTTTGGATTCAGGGGACCTCAAAACATAATTCCGATTAAATCTCGACATCGAATTTTTGGGTGGAACACAATACTTCCTCTACTATACTATACATAGCAGAGAGTAATAGAGTGTTTATGCAGTAATGTCATCGTAAATACATTGATAAATCATTTTAGCGTATATTATACTTGTTTATAAATATGCATTTGCTAAATATCCGCCACTTATGGGAAATAAAACCGCTGGATCATAGTACGGAATTTGCTCATAAATAAAAGACAAAGCTTGACCGTCAAATAAAACTTTCGAAATCAGGAATAAAAGAATGTATACATAGGGCAATGTTTCATTCATTTTCTGGACCGGCCGATTTTACACATAATCGCCTGGTTAAGTCCTGAGGTTAAGCTACACAAAGGAATGCCAAGCCAAAACACGCTTTGTGTTGTTTTAAAAAGGATATTTGTGGGTAATTGCGGTCCATAATAAAACTCACACCATCTACCAACTAAGAAATTCCACCAAGTGAATAATTGTGTAAAAAGAAGTGTGAACTCTACCACTACAAGAAGTGCGAAAAAAGTACATGCTCGCTGGGTGAATTCATAAAGTAAAACGTATAGACAAAAAAATGCTCATTCGAGTATAACTTTCACTTATTATTATAATAAAACTAATAAGAAGTACTTGAACATGAATATCTTACCACAATGCTTCAACAATTGCTTTTAGAGTTGATGTGTCTGTCTCCACAGCCTGTAATTCACTCAGCCTCACTTTCACACAACATCTAAGTAGCAGTTCACTGTTTAGGACTCATAACTCAGGACCTTTCTCTCATAGGGAATTTATGTCGAAAATATAATAAAAACACTGGTCATTTTGCCCAGTGACTGCCAAAGGTGGATAGTATACCATAGAATAATAATTGGCTAGAGAGCTAACTGGGATGCACAGAATATTGTATGATGATACCAAAATGTAGGCAGTATTATAAACATTTCATTGCGAAATCGTGAAAGTAGTTTATTTCATTCACTATATAGGGTTATATTAATTACTATTTGCCTAATTGGAAGTTTAAGATAGTACATTGTACATGCCTTTACAGTTAGCGATACCTCCAATTATTGTAGATAACCTATAAATTGTAACTTGAGTGTATGTAGCAATTACGTTTCCAAATCAAACGGTGTTGAAAGAATTAATTTTATTTCCTCAGCATGATATTCTCGATAGATGAGGTAAGTTTCCATCGGAAAACGTTGAACCTGAGAAAAGATGAATCGCTTATTGCAAGAAAAGAGTGGAGCAGTGCCATACTTTTATCATTCAATTCTATCCCATTTTTATACTGAACTACCTGAAATACCCGGCGTTGTCCGTGATTGGACGATTTTATCCCCTCAAGCTTTAGACTTAAGCCTCGAGTGGTAGCGCGGGCTGCAGGTGTGTCCCGGGTCATTTATTCTTTCGTTCTTACTTCTTATGGATGGAGATGTTGGCTAGAGTAGGTACAAGACAAGAATGAACATGGATAATCCAGAGAGGTGGTGTGGATTACAGATTCTGAAGGTAGACGCATTAAGTTCGGACTTAGAATCTGGCTGGCAAGTGGAAAGTGAACGTTTCTAAACATGAGCCGACGCATCAACTCTAAAGCCATTGTGGTAAGTTATATTCGCATTCTGATATTTCTTATCAGTTTGAAGATGGAACACAATTATGCAATATTAGCTGTTTTAAAACAAAAAGAATGGGTTTTCATCCTTGTGTAACATAAGTTGTAAACCTAACCGTTTTAGTATAATAACTGATGCTTCTTTAGACCTGTGTTCATAATACATTACAGAAGAAGTGCTGTACTTCAGTGTTCAGCTTCGTTCACTGGTAAAGATTAGTCCTCATTACAGCGTGTGGGTACCCAGCTACTAAGGTTAGAATAACGCCTGTTTAAAGTAGGTGCTGACAATGTATCATGATGTCACACAAATGTTACTAAATATGGGATGTTCCATAAACTATGTAAATACCGTTATGGAAGTGCACCAGTTGATGATAACCAGTCACAAGATATTCCTTGCACTTGTTGACTAGATGTGTGTTGTAAATTTATAAAATAACATGATAACATCTTGTTTGTAGCTCCAATTTCTGGTGTCAGCAATGTCCAGTGTACTTAACTAAGTGGGGCTCATGATTAGATTAGCTAGTCTTGGTCGACGACTCATCTAGGAGAAGAGGACTCCGAAATCAAACTCTCCCAGGGGGTCCTACTACGGTAGGTACAGGTTTGGCATAACCGGGGCCCTGAGCCACACTCTCAGTTGGGTTCCTCTAAGAGGTGAGAGAGCACCTGCCAAATGCCCAATCAACTTTGGTCCACTTTTGTGTTTAACCTCCCACCTGTTACCTCCCTGTACACAGTCTGATGGATAACCTCCATGCGGGTTGTAGGAGGATGGGGAGATGCAAGGGGTGACTGGGTAATCGCGTAAGTCCCAGCTCCTGGTTATCATGTATGATCTGTGTTTGCATCCGCTGATAAAGGTCAGTCCCGGGGAGGGGCCATTGCATGAGCTGATGCACTCCTGAAGGCGATTGCGTCCCTCTGTCTATACATTAGGAGGTGAAACTCTAGGGTGAGCAAGGTCCAGGCCAGGACTCTCACCTAAGTCGGGGTAGCGCCCAGGATGTGAGCATGCCATCGGAGACATTTGCAATGGTGGAGGATTAATGCGCCATGAGTTCTACTAAAACTCAAAACAAAAAAATTAGTAAAGTCTTGTAAAGGAAGTAGCAGAGTCTTGTGGTCCTCGCTACTTGGTTATTTAAAGAACTGAGGAAGGAAAAAAGTTTTTATTGGTGAGCCCATTTGTGATCCAGAAGGGCCTGGATAAGACAGCTGGTCCAGTAAAGTCTTACACGAGATCGTGCAATGGCACGCTCCTGGTTGAAGCTCATTCAGCAGACCAGGCAGCAAAGTTACAAAAAGCGTGTTAGTCAGCTATTCAGTACGTGTTGACCTACATAAACATTGAACTCCTCATGCGGTGTGGTTAATATCAAGAAACACAATAAAATCTGACTTCCTCAAAGAAGAAAACGTGTCTGTTCCCATTAAACCAAAGGGAAAGAAGAGTTAGTGTTCATCCTCTCGAAGATCCTCTTCTGAGGATCCCTGTGGGATGGACACAGAGCGGCAGCTTTCATCTTTGCCGGTATCCATGAGCAATCATTTCGAGGTTCTTGAACTGAAGTTTGCTATGGGGATACGCACCTCCTCGGTAGAGGGGATGCAAGAGGATCCTGCCTATGCTGGGAGAAACCCAGTGAAAAAGAGGCAGGATAAAGCTGAAAAGTGTGTAAGCCCAAAAGATCACAAAAGGGCTAAATTGAACCGACCACCGCCTACTACAAGGTAATACACAGTTATCTTGCAATACTTATCCCACACAGATATTAATATGGCTATCAGATATTAATATGGCTATCCTACATTGGAACATACGCGTTATTAGAACACAACAACCAGAACTTGAGCTTTTGCTCAAAGAAAACGAACCTCTGGTCGCATGTTTGCAAGAGACTAAGCTGTGTCCTCAAGACGCTTTCCATCTAAGGAGTACACCCCAGTACAGTGTGATGTCGCACCAGAAGATGGTGTTCCAGCACATGGCGGCACTAGGATACTTGTCAGAGATGACCTATATATAGAATCTCTACCATTACACTCAGATATACAATCAGTTGCTGTAAGGATTATACTACCAAACATCCAGATCACCATTTGTACCTTATGTTTGCCACTGTCCCATGACTTCTCGCACATTGATTTAAAAGATCTAGTTTCCCAGTTACCAACACCGTTTCTATTGGTGGGAGACTTCAATGCACACCACCCACTTTGGGGTTCAATTCTTTTGTTCAGGAGGAGGGAGTACTTCAGGGTTCGGTACTAAGTGTCAGGCTCTTTGCTATAGCAATTAACTCCATCTGGAAATGTGTTCCACCTGGAGTTTCGTCATGTCTATTCGTAGACGACTTCGCTGTCTATTGCACTTCTCAGCGCACGGCGTTCTTACGACGGCACCTGCAGCAATGTTTGGACAACCTTAGAGAATGGAACTCCAAAAAAGGCTTCCGTTTCTCAACTGAGAAGTCAATCTGCGTTAATTTCTGGCGTCGTAGGAGACAATTACCACCTTCGCTCCGTTTCGGTCCAGATTTACTTCCCTTCGCCAAAGAGACACACTTCCTGGGTTTGATCTTTGACAGGAAGCTTAGTTGGTCGTCGCATATTGCACAGCTAAGAGCACGATGTGACCGTTCCCTAAATAATGCGAGTACTAAATGGCGAATCATGGGGATCAGACATTTCTTTTGCAAATATATCGCGCATTGATCTGAGCCAAACTCGACCATGGTTGTATTGTTTATTCGTCAGCACAACCATCTGTGCTGAGAAGATTACACGTGGTCCACAATAGGAACATTTGTATTGCAATAGGAGCTTTTCCAACAAGTCCAGTGGCAAGCCTTTACGCCGAGTCCGCAGAACCTCCTGTGCAATATCGGCGTGAGATTCTCTTGGCAAATTTTGGTTGTGCGCTTAGATGTATGCCTAAGCACCCAATGTTCCTTCTTTTTTCACCACCACGCTAAGAGAACGATATAGGAATTGCACCCTTAGTCCTAAGCCTGCAGGGTTCCGTTTCCAAGAGCTCCTAGTGAAGCTTGGAGTGGAACTGCCTGTGATGTTCGCCAAGGGCGAGAGACTTTACCCCCCTTGGCTATCTGGCACGCCCCATGTAGATCTTGGGATGACTGTACATCAGAAGTCCACGATGCCTATTTCAAGTATACACACATGTTTTTTAGAATTTTTGTCAGGCTACACTGACCGTTGATATATTTACACCGATTGGTCAAAATGCACCAACGGTGTTGGATGCGCTTGTGTTTTATGGAACCGAACCACAAACATTCGGTTTTCCAAATAGCACTTCCATTTTTACTGCAGAGCTTTATGCAATTTACCGAGCCGTTTTGTATGTGCACCGTTGTAAATAGGTGACTGCCTGATTTTGAGCGATTCCTTTAGTGCACTTAAGAGCCTCTGTGAGCTGTACAACCCCCACCCTATTGTACAACGTATCCAGGATGCCCTCCATGTTTTAGACACTTCTGGCATTGACGTAGTGTGAGCATGGATTCCTGGTCACATAGGTTTACCTGGGAATGAAATGGCAGATTTGGCAGCAAAGACGACAACTACAGAACCCAGTTTTACCATCTCACGTGTTACTTTGGAAGAATTTAGGCTTGAAGTGCGGAAAGCGGTTCGGTCGTCCTGGTACGAAGAGTGGTCAGTTCCCCACGGTAATAAGCTTAGAGAAGTGAAAGAACTTCTGATAAACTGGGTAACTTCCTGTCGCATATCTCGCCACGAATAGGTTAGTTTGACTCAATTAAGAATAGGGCACTGCTATTTTTCGCATGGTTACCTATTTAAAAGGGACCCTGCCCCTCTATGTCCGCTGTGTGACAACGTTTTGTCAGTTCGCCACGTGCTGCTAGAGTGTTGCTCACTAGCGCACCTTCAGGATTCTCTGCAGCTGCCTGCCAGACTTGTAGGGGTCTTAGCGGGCAACAAAACAGCGGTCGATAGAGTTTTTAAGTTTTTAGCGGAATGCAATATCAATTTGAGGATTTATAATTTTAAGATATCTCTTTATGCTTTTGGAGATATTTATCACCTTGTTTCATATCTGGCTATTGCCACTGTTTTTTACTTTTTGCGTATATTTTTCTTGTTGCTAGTATTTTTATGTTTGAGTGAAATTTATATCTGGCTCTTGCCATGAATCTTTTAAGGGTGCTGATGACCTAGAAGTTGAGCGCCCTTAAACCCACAAAATCAAATCAAATGAAGCGTATTATACCTGGAGAGGACCATTCCCGTACCACATACATGTTTTCACAGGGAATTGAAACCAATTTGAGTGCTCATTCTGGTTTGAATACTTCATGAAAACATGGATTCAGATTGTATTTAATCTTGAATATGATTCTCTTGGAAAGTAGGATCGGATTGAAATGTTGAATGGAAACATCTATTGTATTGAATATCTTAGAGCTGCTATCTCTTACTGTATCATAACATGCACACACAACATCTTGTTTTCTTAGCGAAGCTGGTGTAACAAGGCATAACAGAACCACCTTCATTGTGTCAATAATCTCACAACGAATTTTCTAAAAAACATTAACTAACCTCAATACCTGCTTAAAATACACAGAACAACAAACCGACCTTTATTTTTCTGGTTCACCAATATTGTTGTTGTTAGTTAACCTCTTCAGGGATATGGACGTGAAATCACGTCCATTTAAAATGACGGACGAGCGATATGGACGTGTATACACGTCCTGTGCATTTGTGCATTTAACCCTTATTTATCCTCTATCTAACTCAACTTATTTTAATTTTCCCCCATTATGAAACATTTAATTAAATTCTATATGCTTTACTGGCTTACCTTTATATGTTCCTTCTGCAGTGATATGCCTCAAAACAGGGATAAACACACAAGGGCACATCTCCACATTCGTCACAGATCATCCCAGTTTCCTTACGGATTACCTTCTTGCGGCACACGAAACACCTTCGAGATGGGTGGGACTTCTTTGCTGTTGACGGTATCCTTTTAGTATAATGTTTTCCTTGAAGTCTGAGGGGTGCAGGGGTTTTGGATTTTCTACCCCCAGTATGAAGAGGCCTCTCAACCTGGTATTGTTCAATTAGGCTGCGAGCTCTTGATAGTCGAAAGTCCAGGTAGGTCATTGTCTTGTGTGGGTTTAGAGCTCTCCAAATTACCAAACAATTGTATATGGTTATATCCAGCTGGTGCAAAAATACCTTTTTATACCATTTCACTGTTTTTCGTAAAGAGGGATATGCTTACAATACCTGATCTACTAGATCGACACTGCCCTTGTGCATATTGTATTCCTGGATAACGTCAGGCTTGAAAATGCACATTTTGGTATGGGCATCTGTTTTTCCAGTGTCAATCATCAAAATCTTAGAGCTGCAATTGAATAATGCCGTAACTACCCTCCTGTCCTGCCAGGCAAGGTAGGTCAAAGGTGGGAGCTGACGCACCTCCATTTCCCCTCTCCTTAGAGCCTGCGTATTCACATCTTTTGGCAAACCAATACGATTTGAACGTACTGTTCCAATTGCATTAGTCTTTCTTTTGTGTAAGGCCATGAATAATTTAGGAGAGCTGTACCAGTTATCTAAGTACACAGTCCTATCCTGATCAAGCACAGGTTCCATTAGGTGCATTACTATGGAGCCAGATAAGCCCAAATCTTTGTCTCCAGTATTGTCAGTCCCTTGACCAGTGTAAATGTAGCTATTGTAAAGATATCCCGTTTTACTTTCACAAACATCAAAACTCTTTATGCCAAACCTAGCCCTTTTTGTTTTGATGTATTGCTTCCAACCTAAGCGGCCCTTCCAAAGCATTAGGCTTTCATCAACAGTGACCTTTTCACCAGGCACATAATTTTCTTTAAATTTTGAAATAATATAATCGAAAACAGGCCTAATTTTGTGGAATTTGTCATTTACATTCTCTGTGCAAGTGAAATGAAGGAACCGCAAAATTAACGTAAACCTGTTATTTGACATGCATTTTCCAAAAAAAGGAGTTGCTAGCATGTCATCTGTGGACCAATACATGTATAATGCAGGTTTACGAATAACACCCATAAGTATAATTAGACCAATTAGCCTGTAAATCTCATTGAGTGTTACTTCTGTCCCCCTTTGAATTCTGCTCTTAGGCCCTAATTTACCTTTAGAGAGCAGGTCTTCCTTCACCTTACTCGCATATACATTTGTTTCTGAAACAATGAGAGACACTAAGTCGGTAGTAAAAAATTTTGTAAAAATGTCAATTGGTTGGCTGTCAGAAGTCAGCTGAGCCTGGGGTTGAACACCAGACCCTGTGCTCGTGAAGATGTGCCTGTTTGTATTGCAATTGTTTTCAGCACTCCACAATGCTGACTCTTCACGAACACCTGAAGGAAGTTGGTCACGTTCTTCCTCACTGCTACTCGTACCTATATCCTCCACACCCCCCTCAAATTCAGAAAATTCGCCATCAATATCCAAATCGCTGTCACACAGCAAGAAGTCCTCCACATTATTGTGTGTAATTTCAGAAGCCCTTACACTTCCACCACTCGCTAACCTTTGTGCAACACTGCTTGTTCATGCCATGTTTTAGCTCTGAGATGTAACACTCAAAAGCTTCTCACTTCAGCTACAAGCAGGAAAGTATACATATGCATTTCAAGAAAGAAACAAATGGAGCCTGTAAGCTATATCCAAGTTACGAAACACGTGTAAGGAAAAATTGCAAACATGCTTTATTCTGATGACTCATAAACCACACATACAGTAGTGTTCTATTTCACATTGTACTGTGATTTGCTGACGCATAGCTTACACATACAATGGGTCCACTACTGTTTCTTTCCGAGAAATTATATTAAGCGGCTTCGACAAAGCAAAGTTAACTTTTTACCACAGTGAAACAAATAGTGCCATTTCAACAATATGTAAATGCAACTCAACATTGCTGATGATGTACATGTATACTGCATATAATGAGTTTTATACCAGTTTTTGTTTCATTAAAATAACTTAAAATTTATGCAAAATACAGCTGTGTATTTAGGAAGCACTTTTAGCGCATTTAACAATTTAAATGCCCTGCGCTGGATATTGGGTATCCGTTCTCGGCCTGAGGAGCTTTTAAATGGCTATCGCTCAAGAGGTTAATGCTGGATTTCTGACAATGAAGTCATTAATCCTCTTGCTCTCCAATATTTTTCACTGATGGATGGATTCACCAATATAAACCAAGTTGATCAGCGTAAAAGTTTGAAGTATTTATTCTGGAGCTGTGTGTATCCAAATTCATATCAATAAATATTGAATTTAACATAGATCATATTCAGTACGCGATTGGACTCAAATAGGTTTCAATCCCACATGGAAACATATATATATAATTAACATGGGGAGAGTTAAAAATATATATCTTTGAGAGGTAGAACTGGAACTTAAAAATCCAGCTGGGATTTGAACCACAGATCCTCCGCTTACAAGGTGGGTGCTCTAACCATTAAGTTACTGTGACAACCTGCCAGAATGACATTGAATTCTCAAGCCAGTTCATATTTTTCCTGGTAAACCACAAAGGCAGTCTCACATCAGAGACAATTACCCCAATGGTGACTTACTATTGCAAGTACTTTATGTCCCAGGATTAAATAACCTTCAGATGGTAATTATTATTTATTCATGCCAACAAACTTACTGTTGGTTTGAGAGGTAGAACTGGAACTTAAAAATTCAATGCCACAGCTGGGATTTGAACCACAGACCCTCCGCTTATTAGACGGGTGCTCCAACCATTAAGCTACTGTGATGACCTGCCAGAATGACATTGAATTCCCAAACCAGTTCTACCTCTCAAACATTGCTCACACACGGCTTGTGGGTTTAAAAACACCAACAGTAAGTTTGTTGGCATAAATAATAATATAAATCGTTTCTTTATATATATATATATTTCTTCTGTCCGTGTGTATGTGACTGTAGGATTCTAAACGGCTGGATCGATTTTTATGAACTTTTGCATGTGTGATGAACACAATTCGAGAATGATTTAGATTCACAATTTGACCCAATAGAGAATGTTCTTTTTAATTAATTTGTGTTGTGCACAGAACATATGATCTTTGGATGGTTTAGCTTCACAGTTGGATCCACAAGGAGCACTGCGATCACATTGTAGAATCTCCGGGAAATTTTTGTCACAGCTGAGCGTTAATATTACATTAGAAGTGCACACTTCTTTAGAACAAGTAAGGTGCACTGTGTAAGGTGCAGTACTGATGTATACAATTGCATCCTACTATAATAAGCTTAACCTACAAATGTAGTATATTAATAGTTATTGAAGGAAGGTGTTAGTGGCATAAATAATGGCCCCACAGACCCCTTGACGTGGGGGTCCCTGTTCTCTAAGGGCCCCCAGACTGCCTTTAACAGTTTTCTCAAAAAGGACATATCATGTTCAATTCAACCATGAAGAAGCGCTGGAACAAGTACAGTTCACTGATGACATACTGATAACAGAAGCGTATCATATAAGCATTTACTACCTTTCTTGCTTAAAAATGTGAAACAAGTTCAGCTCCAAGTGTGTATGTTCTCAAAGGCATTCACAATCATATAGAGAAATTCATTAAAGCACAGTATTTTATTCAATACGATTGTTATAAAAGCCAAACAAACTACATAGTATGTGACTATTACCTGTCTGAAAATGTACTTGATTAGACAATAATTTGTATTATTTTAGAATTTGGTCAGGTATGAACATTAATCAATAATGGCTATTCTAACCAGTTATCTGGTGTTACTGCTTCTGAACGATATCTGAGGTACCACAAATGGAAGTTTGTTTGGATTAGTACCTGAGTTACCCACAATATTGACAGGTAATGATTTTGTTCCAACCATGTGCATTATGTGTTTAGTGAGTCAGGAAAAATAACCATTAGTGTTGGTAATCAGGGAGTGTTATTTTAACACTTATACTGTGAGTAAAAATGTAATACTTCAATCTCTCCATTGTTATGCTTTATTAGTAAGTAGGGCCCCCAGCATTTATTTGCAAGGGGGCCCTCAAAACCTTAGCTATGCCACTGGTTAAAGTGTAATTAGTGCAGTATAAAGGTGAGTATTTTACATGATTTTTCATGAATTCCAATGATGTACATACTTGTATTACATTCAGACAGAATATATGGTTAGACCCCGAAAGGAAAGCATTTATGTAAATATTTGTTGCAAATGTAATTTATTTTTTATGTTGGTAAGGATTAGTTGAGTAATGAAAACGTGTTGCTATTTTTTCAATTGTTACGAAAAATAGAATTGTTTAAAAACGTCATAAATGTTAAGTTTCATGTTTAAATTTAATATGTATAAATATAAGAACCATATATATTTAATGTTAAAAGTGAAGGGAGAATAGATAAAGATCGCTTCCTTAACATTACAGGAACTATTTAGCACAGGAGAATCTCAAAGTGTAATTCACGGCAAAAATGAGTGCATACGTGCATGAATACACAAGAGCATTATGTAAAGAGGCACCAATTTTTGTCAGTAGCACCTCTGTGTTTGAAAGGTGAAGACGCGTTTCTGTAACGGGCGTGGACGTGGATCTGAAAGACTTAATAAAGTGAAAAGACTGTCAAGAAAATACAAATAGGTGCAACAAAAGTCAATTCAATTATAACAAGTGTAATATGGGACGAAGAAGGTGTAAGAAAAGTGATATAATGAATTTACATCGAGTGTTCATTCATTCCGCCCAGTACCACACCTTGAGAGAAAGAAAGAATCTCATAGCTCAATGCAAAGCATAATCATATAAAAGATCAGCACCAACATCACAATCAGCTTAACCAAAATTTTCATATATTATTATTTCTTGAAATAAGATTTGAAATAATGAAATAATACACATTGTGCAAATTGTGCTAGAGCCTTTGTAGTAGATTTTCTTATACAGTAACATAATCGCGTAAATACAACAAACATGGCCATCTTCCCTCTACAGTGCATGTGCAATGACAAATCCTAACGCAAAAGAGAATCAAAATTTGCAGTATTAGCAGTACTTTGATTTTTGTTTCTTTCACAGTGGCATTTTAGTTTATTCACACAATTGTATAAATTTTGGATATACAACGTTTGAACAGGACGTCTATCGGGTTCACTACACTGTGCAAATATGTTGTTAGCTAATGCTGGATTTCTCACAATGAAGTCATTAATCCTCTTGCTCTCCAATAGTTTTCACATATGATATTGAAGAAAGCAATAGCAGTAATAGTAACCGCTTTTTAGACAGCACCATATTTTTATGTTTTGGCGGTCACATCGCTCTCTCACAACCCCCAGAATGTCGTTGGTTTACGGGTTTCACCGACTTGACCTGGAGAATTATCAAAATAAATTCACCGACCATATCCATATACATGTGCAAATATGTAAAGTGCAATATTGAAGTATTTTATATGCTTTTTCTTGAATTCCAATGATGCATCCTATAATAATGAGCTTAATCTACAAATGTAATTTATTACTCGTAATGTATATTGAAGTAAGGTGTTAAAGTATAATTAAAACATACATTGTGCAAACATGTAAGGTGCAGTATAGAGGTAAGTATTTTACGTGACTTTTAATGAATTCCAATGATGTTTACACTGCATCTGTAACAATCAGCTTAACCTACAAATTTCGTACACTATCGCTCATTAATTTAAATACACCCTGGTATTTCAAATTTAAACACAAGTCAAACTTTATTTCTCATAAAATATAATTACAGGTCTGCAGTGAGATGATGTGCCTTTACGCACATGCTTCTGAGCTGAAGTAGTACAACACTCAAATCAATTTATCACACTTCCAGTAATATTAGCCACACATATTATACACTATACCTTTATAACTGTTTCCACTTAACTTTCTTGCATTTCTTCTATTGCCAACATTTCTCCCTCGTCTTCTTCCTTGTCTGATTTGCTGTTTTCGTTATCTTTGTCGCTGCTTTCCATTCCATTATCTTGTCCTTTCTTCCACAATAGCATCTTTATCCCAGTATTCTTGTTCAATTTCTTCAACATGACGGCATGCCTTTTCCCATTCTGTTTGTCCAATTTCCTCAAATCTTTGCCTGCAGAGGTTTTCAACATCTTTCAATTTAAATGTTACATTTCTAGCAGCTGTCCATTGCTTTACGTCTCCCCATACTGACTCAATGGGATCCAGATCTGGGTGGTACGGTGGAAGTCTTCAATATTTGATTAATCAAATATTTCTTCTGGGCCGGCTCATTGGCTAAGACTAAGTCATACAAATGTGTCTTCATGCTGTGCTCATCAAATGGAATGTTGTGATTTTGCAGCCAGGACTGCATATCTTTTTTTAAAGAATTTGATGTTGGAGGTTTGTCTAACTGTGCATTATGATAGGACGCATTGTCAATTACTAAAACAGAGTTAGGGGGTAAATTTGGAATTAACATTGTACAAAGCCACTTGATATAGTTTTCAGTGTTCATTTCTTTATGAAAGTCTCCTGTTTTTGCTGGGATCTGTAAATAAGGAGAGCATTTGGTATGAATCCAAACCTTCCACCTGCATGCACTATGATGAGTCGTTCCCCTTTGGATACAGGTGCCCTGAAACCTGAAGTACTGTCATCAGACCAACTTTTTGGAATAGTGTGACTGTTATGTATATAAGTCTCATCTTCCTAAACTATTGGGCGTCCTTCAGCTCTGTATTTACGGAGTCAAGTAAGATAGGTCTCACGCAAAGAACAAATATTATGACTTTCAATCAGAACACGCCTTTTATTTGTAGTCTTTCTCCACTTAAAGCCCAATTTTTTAATCACAGTTCGAAGGCTAGTGAGTTTACCTTGAAAACTGATGGTCTCTTGCAATTTTTGTAATAGTCTTTTTAATGTAGGTGCAGTCTTTTCTGCAGCATAGAAATTGTATACAGTGCATCGAATTACATACTTGTCGAAATCGTTGATTTCAGTAATTTTGGGGATGGCATGCTTCTTTCCCGGTGTACCAAAAGAAGTTCCTTCCTCTTTGTGTTTTCGTTTCTCTCCCACAATTCTGTGAACTGAACTGTATGATATCTTGGTGGCTGCAGCAACTCTTTCTTGCACCTTCTGAATTTTTTTGAAGTACATTGGAGAAAATTGATCTTTATGTTTGGCTTCTTCCTTCATATACTCATAAACACTGGCAATAATCTCACGACTTTGACTATGCAGAGCTTTTCCGTTTATTTTTGACAATGTAGGAGGCATGGTCACGAGTAAGCCAAACACGTAACTATGTAATTAACTAGCACTGTTATTAAATACATACTTGCATGCTACATCTGCACCGCACAAAACTTTTGCAGTCGACTGTATACACAAACGTGACAGAGGAAACCAGAGGTATCTGTTATCGTAGCATAAACATTTGCTAATTAATAATTCCTAACACCAGAGAAAATCTACTTATAAGAGAAAATCCATTGGAATTATTGCAACATACCTTCAGTTTGGAATTAATAGAGGAAATAAGTAAATCAGGCACACCAAAAGAAATACAAAAACTTCTAGCTCTGGAAACAATCAATACTAGGTATCCCACAGAAGAATGGCTGCACATATATACTGATGGATCCTCCAAGGAAAACCTTACTGGAGCTGGAGTTACGTGTTCACATTTTTCCTTTTATCATTCTGTTGGCAGAGACACAACAAATTATGATGGAGAAATAGAGGCTATACACATTGCTCTCCGACAATTATTAAATCTTCCCTTAAATAAATTTAATAAGGCAGGAATTCTTTCAGATTCTAAAGCTGCAATTCAGGGAATATGTTCAAATACTACAAAGAAGTCAACAAAAATTAGAGAATGCTTCCAAAGAGTTAATAAGACTGTTCATCTCCAGTGGATTCCAGCACACTGTGGAGTCATGGGGAATGAAGCTGTAGACTCACTTGCAAAGAAAGGCACAACAATAAAACAAAAGTCTAAATTCAATTTCTCATATTCCTCAATAAAATGCTTGATCATTAAAAATTTTCTCATTCATACCTACAAGAAATAGAAACAAATGCCAAAGATAAAAAATGGATTACACTACTTTCCAACCCAGATATAATCCCCCAGAGACCAAGGAAAACAGCGGTTGCAGCCTTCCGACTATTGACAAATCACGACTGCTTAGCAAGTCATCTCTACAAAATAGGTATCTCAGCCTCACCAATGTGTCCTGTGTAACGATCCAGCAGAAATGAACGAAGACCACTTGAAGACCTGTGAAGCATTAAGATCAGAAGAAACTACAGTTCAAAAGTATTGGAAAGCACGAATGCTAATGGCTTCATTGCCAGATGCAAGGCACTAGAAAACAACAACAACATTTGCTGACCTGTTTTTTAAGGATAGGCAAGCTCACTGGATTTCTGCTCAAGGTCATTCGTCAAGAACAAATGCGCAACCTATATATTAACTTACACATATGTAATACAATGACAATCTTATATTTTACTTTCATCACAGTATCCTTTGCATATAATGACTGCTTCACAAACTTGATGCATGGGGTCAATCAGTTTTTGTAGGTATTTTGAATCTATATGGTTCTTACTGCTTGACCTGATGAGACAAGATGCCCTAGCAAGTCTTAAACCTTCTTATTTTATTTAAGTATTGCAATAAACCTTAAAAGCTGTATCAAATACTGACATATGAAACAGCTTCTTCCTAAGCCCTCCAAAATACTAACATCACGCAAAGCAGAGGTCCCAGGGAGCTCACTTCACTGTTTATTCAACAACTACAATGAAACATGAATTTAATGGTACTTCATCAATGTTCAGTTGTGAGATATGATTGCATTTTGAAAACTCATAATTTACCTGCTAACTTGTTTTGAGTTTTAGTACATACCAGCACAGCTTTCACTGTGTAGATATATTGTGATATTTAGTTAAAATGCTACAAAGTTAAGTCAACACCTACAGTGGAACATGGCGATGATTTAACAGATTGTGATGTGTAGAGAAGTAGTTGCAGTATAAAAGAAGTGTTAAGTGCTATAGCAAAGTTTTGAGAACTAAGAAATGGACACATAAGTACTTACAGTTATAAAATAATCTAGTACAGATGTGATTAGTTAGTTTGGTAATGTGTATTCAGGAGCATAAGTATTGTCAGATTCAATTAAAAAATAAAATTGAGCACTAATCAATAAATAAAGAGCTATATAAAAACAGATTCTTGCATTTCCTCTGCACCCATATGCCATTGAGATAAGATCCAAGCTGACTAGCTGGTCGACTTACACATACCCTACTGCTTCACATGTCAAGGATGACTTTTAGTGTTGCCGCTATCTTATAGTTAACACTACTGGGGCTAATTTTATAACTGTTTTGTGGCACATGTTTAATGTTGACTGTTTAGATGCTTTATAGTTCACCACTGTTAAGGTTAATTTTAATCTTATTTGCTGCACTCGACCAGTGTGGAAGAACTGTTATTAAAACACAAAATAACCGTAGTTAAATACTTATAACTTTACCTTGAGGTAAGTTTAATATCAGATTGCCATTAAGGTTATATGTCTTATTTTAAACACATGGGAAGGTTTAATGATGGCACTGTGGCAGAGCCATGACAGTTCTCCATGACCCACATGTGGTATTTGTGGTGAACAAAGTCTGTGTGTGTTTTCTCTGGGTTCACTGTGTGTTTGGCTGATATCCACTTCAAGGTGTTCACTCTGTCTGGTCCATAGGTTACTCTACTCCCTGACAAGCATCTGACCCTAGACACTGGTTTGTAAGTCCTAGGGAGTGTAAGTCCTTCATAAGGGGATGGTAATTGGGTAAAGAAAGAAAGAAAGAAAGGGAAGGTTTAACATTCGCCCAGGTATTCCAGCAAGATAGCTGGAGTGATAATAGCATTGGCATAAAAAGGCTGAAGTCCGTGGTTCAAGTCCTGGATATGGCACTGAATTTCTCAAGTCTGAGCTTTTCCAGAAGTATGTTTATTGGTGAGAGAACAGTGGAGGTGGTTTTAACAATGTTTGATGATCAAAGGAAGCTGAGGTTTAAAATTATACAAATTTCATGGTATATATAATGTTCCTTTGTCCACAGATTTGTTACTGAAATTAAGAAGAGCAACAACAGTTGTGAAATGGATCTCAAAGAAGAGTATGTTCTCTCAGATGACGTAGACTCGCGGAATGAGAGAGAGTTGTTTGTTACAATGAAGAGAGACAGTGATGATGTGGCAACTAACACTGAAATTAAATCAGAGACTCCTTTTACCAAACATCTTGAAACTGTTACATGCAGCAGCAACTGGGAGATGGATATGAAAACAGAAATTGAGGAACCGACTCATGTTTCAGACTTTGGTTCACAGAAGGAGGGAGAATTTCTTCCAGAGGATCCTGTAATGAAGGATAAGAAATACAACATTGATTGTGAAATAGAAATTAAAGAGGAACCTTGGTGGCTGGAAGGAAAAACTTCAGCTATTTGTGATGACAATGTAAGTTATGTACTGCAGTTAAACTGTTTTACATTTAAATTATGTAATAAAAAATAAGGAGGTAGTTTGTTAATGGTGCAGTATTTGTCAGATGGTGTATTCAAAGTAATGGAATTAATGTAACACTTCAGGAAATTCTGCTGCATCATCACACAATACTCTGTGACGTAGGATTTTACAACCAGTTGCTCTTGAAATAAATAAATAAATCGTTTGATATTAATAATTGAGCAAGTTAACAAAACCTTTGGTGATCTGACTATGCAAGTACTCTTAACTGCACATTTCTAGAGTCTTTGTGATTGTATAAAAGTGTTTCATACTGAAAAAAACATGACTCAGTGGTGAAATAATTACCAAAATCCGTTCAGTGTTCTTTGAAAACATACATTCTCTATAATATGTAGTATACCGGTTGTAGGTAAATTGTTATAACAAACTGTGGAAGGCGATTCCTACAATCATACTAACAGCAAAAGAAAAATATCCTATAAACATATTGTAACTGAGTAAGCAAGATACCCCTATGGAAATAAAATGTTCACCAGGTTAAGTGATATGCCTCATTTTCACCCTAGCTTTCCAATATAAAATTGGACAGAAAGATGAGTCATGTGTGAAACACCAGGCTAATTTAACGGCAGAGAAGAACTCCACGAGTACCAATAACTTGCAGTCCTAACTAGTAGGCATGTCTATCTGTCATGTATGGAACGTATTTGTGGGTGGGTGGCTGTATGGAGGTGATATGTATGGTTGTGCAAATGACTAACCACACTCAGGAGCAGTTTCGAAACAGACAGCAACCACCTTACAGGAGTGTGTGAAAGAGGCTCAGTATTGTCTGACCTGGAGGAACATGTGGACAACGACCCACATGTGAGTGACCTAAGAAATGTATGTAAGTGTGGCATATTGTCCATATCACCTGCAAAGGTACAGGAAGTAAGGAAGATTGGTTTACCAGGAGAATTTAATGCCATTCTGGCAGTTTGTCACAATAGCTCAGTGGTAGAGCAGCCACCCAGTAAGTGGAAGGTCTGTGGTTCAAGTCCCAGTTGTTGCATTGAATTTTTAAGTTCCAGTTCTACCTCTCAAACTTTGCCCACACACGACTTGTGTGTTTAAAAACACCAGCAGTAAGTCTGTTGGCACAAATAAATAATAATCACCATCTAAGAATCTTGTTTACATATCCCAGGATATTGTGACACAAGGTCGTTCAACAATATACAGATGAGAGGATGCTAGGTGACCTTGGATATGGAAGAAATGAGTTCCAGAATGGACAAGATGAAGACAGAAATAAATAACGCAAACTCAGACCTGGAGAAGATGGAGACATCAGTGCAATCCGGATTGAGGAACTTGACATCTAGAATGAAGAATTTTGTAAGTGGAGTAAAAGCATGGAAAAGATAAAAGTAGAGACGTCTTAGCTACCGGCTAAGATTGACAGGGAACTGGTCGGAATAAAGGAAGTCATGGAAGAATTCAGGGGAAGGTGGGAGACCTCTGCCAGCACGTGGATGTCAGGAAATGTCTTGGTGCCCTGGTAGGAAGAGTTCGCAGAAGTGTCGAGGAATTGGATGCCACGGGCAGACGGGATAGTATGGACCTGAGCCAGCTACAATGGTGACCAGCATTGAAGAGGGAGCAGTGTGACTTTGGGTCGTTCAACAATATATGGACGAAAGGGTGCCAGGTGACCTAGTATATGGTGAGCGTTTGTGTGTGTACGTGACTGTAATAATGGCGGTAAAACAAACAAAAGGTCCAAGACAACAGGGCAACTACTGACTGTGTATGTGATCGAACAGTGCTATAACATTGTACTGTCCAGAAGCTTCTGAGTCATCGTTGGACGTGTGTATGGAGGGTTCTCGAAGGTCACGTGATACTGGCTCCAGTATAAATAGGACAGTCACTAGTAACTGATTCAGAGAGTGATAGATGTCAGTTCGAGTTTAGAGTTGGGTTGTTCAGTGAGTAGGTAATGTAGTTAGTTTTTAGTTACGTGTGTGAATCGGCCAGTCTGTCAGCAAGTACGTATCACAATAGTAAAGATATAAGAGACAGTAGAAGTAGAGAAAGACATTCAAAGACTGAGAAGAACAATTGTGGATTGTAATAGCAGAGAGGCCTATAAACTGTGTTTAACAACGAGAAGGAAATTGTGTATTTGCAGTAAAATTGAGAGGAAAATTAAGTGTTAGAAAAGTAACAGGATTTCGAATATTGCCATTTTGTTACAGTATTCTCTAAACCAAACAATTACTTTTTCCATTGTATTTTTTTGTCAACCAACTTACTGCAATGTTTGAGAGACAGAATCAGGACTGCAAATTAACTGCCATAGCTGGGACTTGAACATGGTATCATCTGAAGGTTAATTAACCCTGGACATAAAGTGCTTAAGATTGTAAATCGCTCTTGGGGTATTTATCTCTGATATGAAATTTCCTGGTCTACTGGGAAAAATACAAATCACTTGGGGAATTTAATGTCATACTGGCAAATGGCCATGGTAGCTCAGTGGTTAGAGGAGCCGTGCATGAAATGGAAGATCCATGGTTCAAATCCTGGCTATAGCACTGAGTTTTTAGTCTTGATTGTACTTTGCAAACTTTTTCCATTGCTTTATTTTCTTACATCCCATTAAATGATGAAATGTTTAAATATATCTCCTAACCATGTTATGCAGGAACTTTAACTAACATATTCTGTTACAGGATGGGGACTTCCCTGCAGTAAAATCTTCAAGGTAAGACTTGACTCTTTTCAAGTGGAACACTTCTGCTTCTTGTATTAATTCATAGGCAGCGCCATGGCCGAGCGATAACAGCGCTTGCCTACCACCTAGGCGGCCCAGGTTTGATCCCAGGGAGCCGCATGTGGTATTCGTGGTGGACAAAGCGGCGTCAGGGCAGGTTTTCTCCAGGTGCTCTGGTTTCCCCTGCCATTCATTCCACCAATTGCTCCATTATCACCTTTCCAATCATCGATTTTGCCTGCATTTCATATCATCCTCTTCCCCACTATCATACCTGGTGCTTGGTTGACCACCCGCTTCTGAGTCTTCATACTGTCCGGTCCAGAGGTTCCTGTGCTCCCCAAGAGGCGTCTGACCCTAGGCACTGGCTTGTAAGTCCTACATAAGGGGAGGGTAACCAGGAAAAGAAGTATTAATTCATATGTAACTGTAACATTTAAGTTATCTCAATCCTGTCAAATCCCATTAATTTCTTCCTTTAGAGTGGCCCTTTTCTTCCTGTGACATGTTCTATTAGCTCTTCTCCTTAGCTCTTCATATTCTTCCCTTCTCTGTCTAGTTGGTCTGGCTAAGTACTGTTTGTAAGCTTCATTCTGCTTTTGGGTACCTTCTATCATCAAACCAAACATTCCTTTCCTTCTTTTGTCTTTCTATCACTTCCTTAGCTGTTTCTAACATTCTTGACTTAATTTTCTGTCAGTACTCTTCAATTTTATTTGCATCTGTATCTCCTATTTGTGGTTCTACGTTATTCAGCTTCTTTGCTACCTCTTCTTGGTATACTTTCCTTACTTTGGCATCCTGGAGTTTATGAGCATCAAGAGGTATTGTTATGGCGTTTGATTTATTTAATGTTTTCTTTATCGAGCTCTGAAGGTTGTCTTGACCAGAACATGGTCTCTCCTACAACATGCTCCTCACAAGTATCTTACATCCATGCGCATCTGGTCTCAATTAGTATGTGAGCTATTTGGTTTATGGTTTATTGGTCGGGTGAGATCCATGTTCCCTTATGGATAGCCTTGTGTGGGTATAGTATTGAGCTTATTTGCATATTCTTGCTAGCCACAAGATCAATAAGCCTTGTGCCATTGGTGTTGGTTTCATCATGTAAGCTATGACTCCCAGTGGTTTCTTTGTAGATTTTCTCCTTCCCGTCTTTAGCATTAGCATCTCCAACTATGATTTTTATATTATTTGATGGGAGCTTATCATATACTTGTTCCAGTTTTTGGTAGAATTCATCTTTGATTTCATCCTCCTTTTCTTCTGTAGGTACATAGATGTTGAATATAGCTATGTTAAAAAACAGTGTTTTTATTCTTAAAGTACATATTCTGTTGTTGATAGGTTCAAACCCCAATATGCATGACTTTAGTGTTTTCTTCACTGTGCATGCCACCCCGCCTTCCCTCTGTTTTTGTCTTCCACTACTCAATATTGTGACTTCTTGTATCCCATATTTGCTGACCAGACCATCTACTTTCTTGAATAGTAGTTATGTCGATATTGTATGTCATCTGCAGTAACAAATCTTTTAATGCTCCTGCTTTCATTAGTGCTCTGACATTCCAAGCACCCAACTCATAATCCACATTCTTGTCCTTAGGTCATTGTTGGTAATATCTATCCAGATTCCTAGGCTTGGTTATTGGTTTCTGAACAGTTTTGGTTTTACGGGGAGGGGTTGCTTACCCTTTGCCCAACCCCCAACCTGGAGGACCAGGCCATTTCTTTTTGGGATTTCCATCACCTAGACCAGTTGCTTTCACCACAGCTTTAGAGTCTGGATAACTACTTGTCCCTGTTTTATATTATTATTACAATATATCAGTAATTTCATGAAATGCCACAGCTTTTGGAACATTAACTACAAATAGAAATGTTACTTTGTAGGCAAAGTTATAATGGTGGTATTTCAGGAACCTTTATCCTCTGGTAGGGAGAAGTGCTATTGTATTCGACCTAAAATTTCAGTATTTAGATTTTTCCAGAAAGACAGGATTTGCCATCTGATCCCAAAGATTGCAATTTTAGAAAATACATGAGGAGTATCGTTTCAAACCGGAAAAGTCCGATCGAAAATTCATGTAGTTGTATCTATGGTCATGGAGGAAAGCATAGTTGTGAGTGTTCTGCAGGTTCCAGAAGAAGGCAAAAGCGACTCTACCTTCCTTCAGAGTTAAATGTGAACAAGTTATTGAAAATGTACAATGCTAGTGTGGCTGAACCACTAAAAGTAAAGAAGTTTTTCCACACTATTTTTTCTAATAAATTTAACTTGGGTTTTGGTGAACCAGCTGTAAATGTTTGCAGTTATTGCAGTAGGACAACGATGAGCCGCAAGTCATGGAAAATTCCCATATAAAGAACGAGTTACAAGCTGAACTCACTACACATAAATTGAAGGTACAGGTATTCCATAAAATGATGAGAGAAAAATACTCATCTACCATGTCCTTATGCTTCAATTTGCAGCAGGTGCAACCAGTGCCTAAGCTTGTAATGGGTGAAGCCTATTATGATCGCCAATTATCATTCTATGCTCTGTGCATCACTGATATAGAGAATAAATCACCAGCATTTTATTGCTGGTCTGAAAATCAAGCAGGCCGTGGAGCTATTGAAGTTGCTTCTGCGATAACAAATTTTCTGAGCAAACAGCAATTTGAGGATGGTGTATCCAAATTAAGGCTCTTCTCTGATGGCTGTGCTGGCCTAAATAGAAATGCCCACGTGGTCCTCGCACTCTGTTAATGGCTTTTGAAAGAGATTCCAGATTATCTGAAGGAAATATGCATATTTCCCGTGAGAGGCCATTCTTTCTTACCTGCAGACTTCATGTTTGAAGTTTTGGAAAAGGATATTAGGAAGCAGTCTGAGATATTAACTCCAGAGAAGTATATTGAAACATATTCTAAGGTTGGTACTGTTCGCCAACTGGGCAAGGCTTGGTATGTACATGACTTAAAAACGCTTTGCAATTACTTAGAAAAGCCAGATGGTATAAGGGAAAAGAAAAGGGTCATGTTAAAAAAGAAACTTAAGGGGAACAAATTTTATGTTTCTCTGAAAATGTAAATATATAGACTGAATGACGAATCCAAGAAATTTACCTCCGTGCTTAAATGAGGAATAGCAGTCGATCAACTAACAGAGCTCTCAGTTCTGCCTTTGGAACAGCCCATCAAATTAAAAAAAAAGAACGATTAGCACAAGCTTTTAAAACAACGTTTTGGTGAAGATTGGTACAATAATGAGCTAAAATTTTATGCAAGGTTAATTCTCCACTTCTCATTCTGCGCGTATCTGATGCTTAGAACTTAATAAATAATTCTCCATACTTCCCAGTATGTTGAAACTACCTCTTCTTTAGATTTTCACATAGAGCGAGTGATTAATGTTCTCTACACACTTTCGGTTGCTCTAAAACTAACACTCCTTCTCTATGTCATTTTTTTTTCCCATCTCTTAACTAATAAATAACTAGTCTAGCAAAAATTCTGCTGTGTAGTTAATTCAAAGATGAATTTTAGACAAATTCAAAACTTCTTTGCTGATGTTTAAAGAGAAAATTCCCCAACCAACTGTTGCATAATAATTTGTACTAACTTTCATAATTTTGAGAATGTCTCTTGAAACTTTTCATTCAAATATTAAAAATCTAATATATTCTGTAGGCTAATAATAGAGAGACTCAGACATCTGAAATGCTGCGTGATGTTTTTCCACCGTGCATACAGAAACATAATAACTTAGCTGCTGCACACAAGGTCATGCAGTCGACTTGTTTTCCGCTGCTCTGAAAGTGCAGTGTTGAACTGATGTGATAACTTGTGATTGAGTTATTACCAATGTGCTTTATTATTTTGCCCTGTACTTAGTCACAAAGTATATTATAGCTCAGCATTTGTTTTCTATTGCACAGTGTATATATATGATTTGTATGTGTTAACTCAGTCAGCTTGCCAAGTAAAAGTGCAATGTGCAGAAAGATTTACAGGTGATCTGCAATTTCTATCTCTAGGGTAACTTAAAGCATAAAGTGTAAAACAACCCACACACCCTGGAAGAATTAAAACAAAGTATCCACCAGGAAATTGCCAGCATTTCTCAATGTCAGTTACGGCAAGTGATGGATAGTTACCTAAAGAGGTGCCAGAAGTATATGGACAACAACGGTGACCAGTTTCAGCATCTCTTTTAATAACATTGATAAATAATGCCTTGAAAAGTAGATTGAAAAATGGTGCATGGTTTCACCCATGCTGTTCTATGACAGTTGCAGTGGGCGCCGAGGATGTGTACAGGCAAAACAGTACAGCCGGTTTGGAGTCTTTTGGATATTTTTATATATTTTGTACGAATATCCTTTGAGGATCCCTTCATTTGGAGTGATCAGAATGTGTTATTGTTAAACCATAAGATAGGGATAAAGAGTTATTAATGTAAAGTATAAATCTTGATAAAGCACTTTTGGTAATACAGTTTCATAACTAATTATTTTATAGATTTTGCTAGTTGTTGATTTGAAATTTTATCTTTATAAATTTTAGAAGTGTTTGTAGTCATTTGTTCCTTATGGTGATAAAGAAACCGTATGAAATTGAACCATGAGACATTCCATCCAATGTATTGTCTGCTGGTTTCTTATAATCACTTTATTATGAATATATTTCCTTATGAAACACAAGCAACACAGAAATTGCATGCAAAACTTCATTGAACAACTGTGATTAAAGCAAACCTGGAATTTGATTCAGTGCTCATGTATGTAACAAGCATTATTTTTATTGCCATAAAATACAAATTGTTATTACTCACTGTATGTTTTGCATTTGAAAGATTTGTGTTAATCATCTGGTTAAATTGTGGGCTAACAAATTTACTTCAGTTGTGATGAACATAGTTCCTTTTTGGGAAGAATTTACATCTACAAATATCACTCATAACTGCAGTTGTCATGTATTTCTGAACATGTTCCTAATGTTAGCAGACATATCCCTTTTTCAGAAATTATTCTCTGATTATTGTACTTACTGATGCTACATTTTCTTAACACTTCAGATTATGTACAGAAACAATTTCTGGTGAAAGCAGTGGAAAATCATCATTATCGTCTCTTGAAATCTCGGGAAGAGAGATAAGCAATTATAATGGAAAGGATCATCTTGTGTGTGAACATCAGAAAGGTGAATTGCCAACTGCAGAAAAACATGTTCTCTCAGAACAGTCTGGTAAATGTAGTGATGAGGGGGAAATGTACATAAGGCACTTGAAACAAAAGAGTGTGATTCATAAAGGCAAAAGTGCACACCAGTGTAACACTTGTAATAAGAGTTTCGCTTACCCCTCTTATTTGAAAACACATATTTTAATCCATGAGGGTAAAAGACCACACCGATGCAAAATTTGTGCTAAGAGCTTTACTCTGTTGTCAACTTTGAAAACACATAATTTAATCCATGAGGGTAAAAAACCACACCAATGTAAAACTTGTGATAAAAGCTTTACTCAGTTGTCCACTTTGAAAACACATAATTTGATCCATGAGGGTAAGAAGCCACATCAATGTAAAACTTGTGATAAGAACTTTAGTCGCTTATCAACTTTGAGAAGACATAATTTGATTCATGAGGGTAAGAAGCCATACCAATGTAAAACTTGTGAAAAGAGTTTTACTCAGTTGTCAAATTTGAAAGCACATAATTTCACTCATGAAGACAGGAAGCCATACCAATGTAAAGCTTGTGACAAGAGTTTTACTCAGTTGTCAAATTTGAAAGCACATAATTTGATTCATGAGTTTAAGAATCAATACCAATGTAAAACTTGTGATAAGAGCTTTACTCAGTTGTGAAATTTGAAAACACAATTTGATGCATGAGGGAAAAAGCTATACCAGTGTAAAAGTTGTTGTAAGAGCTTTACTCAGAATTCATTTTTGACCACAATTTGAAGCATGAGATGTTGTTGGTTAGTGCTGAATTTCTGATAACGAAACCATTAATCCTCCTACTCTTCAGTATTGTGATAGGTTTTACATTGGTAAAACTAAACACTATTTGGAAACCTGAATGAAGGAGCATTTTAGAAATACTAAATATAAATATATTTCTAAATCAGCTGTAGCAGATCATTTTTGGTCATTTAATCATGAAATAAATTCTTGTGTTATTAAAACAATTAAATGGACGTATAGATTTAATGGTTTGGGAAAAGATATTTATTTTAAAAAATCACTGCATTGTGAATTTTGAAATACCCCCAATTGATTGCATTGATAGGTTTGTTGTCACAGGTTTCCAATACATACATTAAGTAATTGAGCATTTGTATGGTATCATTACAAGCACTGAAGGTATGATGGAGTCATCATTTAACTATAATTTGAATTATATTTCAAGAAATTGCAGCAAATATTAATATAAGTGGAGCTTTTAGTTTCTAAATAATGTTTTATTTAAGATTTGTGTTTCTTCACTATTAAGCTCTACTGCTTAAATTACTATGGGTTTGTGAGATATTCAATGTACGGTCTGTGTGCATATATGCAGTAGTACAAACCCCCATATTCTGTAGGAGTGTTCGTCAATCATCTTTCAGTTGGATCTGCATGCAATCACACTCCTCTAGCAACTTCTGGAGTATAGTTATGTCCTTCCAACGTAAGTCACATTGATGCTTTATTGATGGAAAAGGACTTCAATCCCTTTTTATTTAACACTTAAAAAACTGATAGTAAATAGCACCAATAAGTCTGTAGTTTTTTATTAAAGTAACACATTTATTAATCTATGAAGCTACATTATTGTACTACATAACATAAAACAATGTAATTAGATACAAAACAAAACCCTTTTTGTTGAACAATTTACTAATAACATTACACAAGAAAAAAAGTGAGTCATGCCAAAGAGATCATTAAAGAAGAGCAACTCCTTTTCACAGTCCATGTATCATGAGTTGTCACATACTTCTCCCTCCCCAGTGGCAACGTTCGGATACTGTGATGTGAAGTGCACTGTGCGGCCTGAACGTGTTTTATGCTGGTCTTAGGAGCCGGTTGCACAGATGTTGTAGAGTCCATATCGTGGAGCAAAAGGCTGGCTTAAGCCTGTCGATCAAGACTGCTGACCTAGAGGTGTCTCCACAGTGAAGTACTTCTCAGTCCATTGTAGACTGGCCGGAGCGGTTTCCGCACTGTATCCCGTCGGATGAACACATCTGATGAACTTGTCTTGCTCTGGGTGGATGAATTATGAGTGATGCCATGTGCTGCTTCAGATTGAAGACAAAAGAAGGGATGTCACATGCCACTGGCATTCAATCCAGGAAATCAGATGGAAGCTTGATAGTAACACCATAGGTTATTTCTGCTGGAGTGGTATTATGTTCTGGTATTACATAAGAACGGAGGCCCAACAAGATGGTGGGCAAGTGGTTGACCCAGACATCTGAAAGGCGGGCTGTTAAGGCTGCCTTGAGATTGCGAGGGTATAGCATGGGTGAGAGACTGAAGGGAAGGGGAAAGGATTTACGCAGAAACGGCCCAATATACAGAGGAAAATCAAGAACAAAGAGAGGGGAGAGCATGGTTGAGAGCAGCTGTGTGGAGACTGAAAGGGATGAGAAAAGGATTTACGCAGAAACAGTGCCCAATATGTGGGGGTAAAGAAGATTTAGAGCACATAATCTTTGAATGTAAAGGGACAGAGCTTTGGAGAAAAGAATGTATTAATGAGAAATGGCGTAAAATGGATAGGAAGGTAGCATTAATTAAAATTTTCAGTAAAGACTATAAAAAACTGGAGATTTTTTAAAGTGAAAAAGAAATGGTATTGGTTACTAGAAAGAGAAGTAAACAATTCATAATTTTAAGAGAAACATATGTAGCTGGTAGAAGTTGTACATGGATTATGGTAAATTAACAGCCTGGGCTGAACAGTTTACCATATTCCTTGTATCTATATATGTAAAGAAGCTTAGTACTAATAAATAAATAAAATAATAAACTGTATATTGCAGTTTCTTTTATTTAGGTGATTGACGAATGCTTCTCTTCCCAGTGGCTCCAGGTGACAAAGGTGGCATGTGCATATCTGAGCCAAACCTTTCTTCAACCTTTTTTACTCTGTGTAATAACATGACAACTGAAGTAAAAACTAAATATCTCTCATTGATAACTGTATTTCTAATATCCCTCTCACTCTGAAATCATGAAAATAATTTTTATAGAGATACAATAATACACATGTCACATGCATTTTACAAAAATATTAATATAGTTCACAAGTTTAACCCATTCACATCATTTGACAACAGGGCTCGCATGCATCTTTTTGCCATATGAATTGTATTACAAGCTCAACTCGCTACGCTGCATTGCTCCATATAATTCCACATAGTTTAGATTTCTTCTCATAGATGTCGTTTGTACAGATCTGGAATGAAGTGCTAACACATAGTGTTTGTAATTCTGATCAGTATGACCTAACCATCTGTTTCAATCGAGGAAAAACAATTTTATCTTAGCATTATTTCACTCACCTCAGTAGCCACCATGGTGGTGAAAAAAGTGACAAGAAGGGTTTGAGAAAACTATATAAAGTGTATTGGAGAGTGAAAGTAGCGATTTTTCTGAATGTGAAACAGAGTCTGAAGAAGATTCTGGTGACTGATAATGAATCTAGTGCAGAAAGCAGCAAAGTGAATAATGACGTGCCAGTCCCTTCGAAACATGTTTGCATTACGATGCAGAAAAACCAGTGTAACTGACATTGGACTAAATCTGACAACCTCATTCTCTACCCTTTACTGCAAATAATGGTATTTGTAAATACTGAATAAACATGTGTCACAAATGTCTGCACTTTCAATTTCTTTTCAGCTCTCATTTTTCCCCCCACAATACATGGAACCTTTGACAAAACACGTGATGACATGAATGCTTACACAGCATTGACCAATCCCAACAAAAAGTGTTGAAAGGCGAAAAATGAAATCAGAGCCTATTTTGTTGTCTCAAGTGCGAAAATCACTATTTAAGTGTACTGGAGCAAAACCCATTGCCTTTACACCTCACCCCCAGGGGCCTACTTCGGTAGGGTTTAGGGTCGCCTGGGGTCCCAAGCCGCTCACCCTCATTTTACAAATCTTCTAGATTTACTCTCATTATTAGCTTGTAAGGTCTTAGGTTTATAACGCCCATCTCCATTGTCCTGTCCCACGGTTCCAGCGCGGCCCCCGGAGGTTGGGCGGACCCTTCACAATGCCCCCATGTGCAGAACCCGTCCACAACAACTCAGTGAACCCCACGACTAAGTTTGCCCCCGTAGAACTAATGACTAACGATTGATATAGACACCACAATGGCTGCCCAAAGGGAGTTCACGGAGAAAGAAAAATGCCAACTAGCGTTCCGAAGACTGCAGCGAAAGGTTGAAAAAGCAAAAAGATACATAAAGAAATGGTTTCCACAAGTAGGAGAAAAGGTTCTAAGAAAACATATCTCGAAAGCATCCCTGAAGAAATCTGGACTGAGTGGGGTTTAAGGGCCCGTCGACAGCTAGGTCATTTGGGCCCGAAGTCAAAGCTTAACATCTAAAATCACTTAAATTGGTACGTTTAAATGGAAGATAAAACAAGGGATTAACATCTGAAGGAGTTACAACATTAAAAATTAAAATGTAACAGGTTAAAGCCTTAAAACAGTAGACATTTAAAGGACTAAAAACAAATGGTAAAAACAATAAAAATCATAGGCAAAAGCTCTAAAAACCACGATCGTAAGAATAAAACACAAGTTAAACTTGCTTCGCGAATGCAATTTCAAAGACGAATCGCAGCATCTTATATACGGAAACGGGGTCGTCGCCGAGAACGAATCGCAGGGTCAAACCCAGGTCTAGGGATTGGCGATCTCTAGCAAAACGTGCGACACGGAGAGTTTTACGCCGCACGTTGGACACACAAGGGCCGGGTCGCCACGCAGCAGATGACCATGTGAGGCGCGCGTGTGACTGTCGAGAATCCCTGCATGAAGTCATCTAGGGTTGCACGGTGTCCTTAATTGTCCGCAACTGTGTGCCAGCTACCTCTTCCCAAGTCTTCTGCCAGAATAAAAAGAGGTGGCGTCGAAAGAACAACTGCACATCAGTAGAAGACGGAGTGCATGTCGAAAACTCCAACAAACAACAGGCAGCCTTAGCAGCTGCATCTGCCTCCTCATTCCCGGTAATACCCACATGGTCTGGGGTCCAAATAAAAACTAACTGGTATTCGCGACTCAGTAACTGAGATATGAGCATCTGTATCTTAATCGCTAGTGTTATGCTGGAGATGAACTGGCTCAAGGCTTGAAGGGCAGCTTATAATAGAACAGCTAGGATCTAACCTGGAGATAAAAGGTAAAATATAAAATATAGCATGTAGCTCCGTGGTAAACACTTAGCAGGCATCCGGAAGGCAATACCTGTGAGTCTCACCGTTACGAATGAAGCTACATCCTGTAGCACCACCCTACTGGGAACCATCGGTATATACCGGAGTGTAATTCCGGTAACGTTTCAAAAGCTCGGTGAAAGGTTCACGTTACACCAAGTGGGGGTTAGCTGGCTTAGCACGGCCCGAAGGTCGAACCTGACAGGCGGCAAAGGGAATAGCGTTCTACAGCAGGCATTCGGAGGTGATGCGAGGTCACCAGTTTGCGAAACCGAATACCGCTGTGTCGGAAAATAGTGCTATTTCGCATATAACGGTGAGCAAATTCCGGATACAACACTGGGTGAAAAGAAGGGTGACCAGGGTTAGCTGCCAACCTGGCCACGTATGAACATAATAAAACCGAGCGTCGAAGAAACAAAGGTGGTTCGCCTGAGTCAGTATACAGACAGGCGACCCGAGTAGTGTGGAAAGCCTCAGTGGCAAGACGGATACCAATATGGTGGACAGTGTCTAAAAGGCGGAGTTTAGAGGCGGGCGCCGCGCCACAAATAAAACAGCCTTATTTTAATTTGGACCGCACCAGTGAGCGACACAACCTCAACATGACGGTGCGATCGCTGCCCTGAGTACCCGAAGCGAACGATTGCAGGAAGCACGAAGTTGACAGATATGGTGCTCCCAGGTGAGTTTGCTGTCGAGGTGTAGGCCCTATAACTTAAGGTGCCGAACAAAGGGTAGACGTGTGCCGCGCAAATGATTAGGAGTCGGGTGTACGCCACGAATTCGATGAAACTAAAGATACTGTGTCTTTGTAGGGGAGAACTGAAAGCTGATGCGAAGCGCCCACTCGGCGATGGAAGTTATGGTCAGCTGCAGTTGACGCTCGATGTGCACCAAACTATAAGAGCGGTAGGTAAATGGCAAAATCGTCAACATACAGCGACATCGGGATTCCACTACGAATAACATTAGTGAGACCGTTGATAGCGACGGCGAAAAGCGTGACACTCAGGATTGTCCCCTGAGGTACACCGTTACCCCGGATCTTCTCTTGTGGCAGGGTGTTACCTACGCGGATACGAAAGTGGCGAAGTTGTAAGACGCTTAAAATGAACATCGCTAAATGACCACGTAAACCGTAGCTGTGCAGAGTGCAGAGGATTCCATAGCACCAGGTGGTGTCGTAGATCTTCTCCAAATCAAAGAAGACACCCACGACATGCTGCTTCAGCAGAGAGGCATTATGAGCTTAGGCTTCCAAGCGTGTCAGATGGTCGACACTGGAGCGATGGCGACGAAAACCGCACTGAACATCGCTCAGCGGATTATTCGTCTCTAGTCGCCACACTAAGCGAGTGTTAATCATTCGTTCAAAGTCCTTACAAACGACACTCGTTAGGCAAATAGGGCGTAACTAGAAGGAAGTGTCCGATCTTTCCCGGAGCGAGGAATAGGAATGACAATACAGCGAGGTATTAGTTCACGTGTAAATTAGTAAATAGGAGAAGACCATAGTTAAAGAAAAATGATGCCAGCCAATGTTAAGCTTGGAAAAGTGTTGAACCAAACATGATGAAAATGAGATCCCAATATCATAAATATATTTATCATTAATCATAACTTCAAAAATAGATAAATAAACTGCCTGCATACACATAATAAACTTCTAAAATAAAAAGTAAGGCAAAGGACTGAATAATATAGCCGCAAATGTGATCACAATCGTCAACTCCCTCTCTCCTCA
Source organism: Tenodera sinensis (assembly GCA_030765045.1). Lineage (NCBI taxonomy): Eukaryota > Metazoa > Arthropoda > Insecta > Mantodea > Mantidae > Tenodera > Tenodera sinensis. Next base: position 2,684,326 of record CM060969.1, read on the forward strand.
TAACCTGAACAGAATCTGAACGGTACATATTCAATTGCAGTTCGCTTAGGTAATGTTTATGTCAGTTATAAGAAGTTAGAAATACTATTGTATTGTGACGTGGCAAGATGTGTTAACAATATAAAGAAACGCTGTCATGTCAAAGCAAAAAAACAAAAACATACATTTCAGAAGATTATGAAAAGTCATTGTGTAAAGTGAAAAAGTGATATAGTGCAACGAAGGGGCAAGGAGAGGTGTTGTGTTATGTTTCAGGCTTGTAAAAATGGGTAACAACTTGAAAAACAACGCAAGAGGCATATGAGACAAAATATTTGGTTTGTCCCCAAAATATATTAAATACATCATGAATTTGCCTTATTTTCTGTTTGTAATTAAATTAGTTTTGTGTTAAGTCACTCTTCCACTACTGAAAATATTGTGTTTATCAATGTCATAATTGTTAACTATCATATTTTGATTTTATGTATAACATTTTAAGATTCATTTTAAATATCTGATGCCAAAAATGTTAAGAGGTTAGATTAAAATCGCTTTCTCAGCATTTTCGGGACTAGGGAAATATACGGAAAATGAGGTCTTAGTGGCACGCTACTATATGTGCATAACTAAAATAATAAGGCAAGATAGTCTTTCTCTTTACCAACAGCATCAGTAGAATACGGACGCATTTTGAAATGTGCGCATTATAAGATAGAAAAATCTGATGTGTTACACTCACATGACTTTCTCTACTCTTGTACTAACCATTCTTACAAACTCTTATTCCTCTATCTTCTTCGTGTTAGTTGAGATAAACATTTGCAGAAATTTGTTATTGCTTATTTCCTTGTAGGTACAAGGGGAATATGGGAATGCAGTAGACTTTGAGCGATAGTCAAATCGTTTAAAGCTTTGAGATCCCATTCTCTTTGCATGCTTCTTAACATATAAAAAAATTAACAACGATGTTCCATTTCACGAAAGATTCAAGTTTTCCTAATCTGACACAAATAACAAGGAATATCTCCAAAATGGTTCACTCTACAAAAAATCCATTTAGACATAAATTGTGTGTTTTAGTGAGATCTACATTTTTTGTACATTAAGAATTTGTCTACCTCTTACAGTTTACGAGTTATTAAATTTACATTATAAAGTATGCTTTACTAAAGATTTACCAGTTATTAGTATCACATGGTTAAATGCAACACAGAATAACGGTATTAATAATGTAAGAGGTGTTTTACAAATGAGTAATATAACCGTTGAAATGCACATACATCTGGCAGACCATATTAATATTGTACATGTGTCCACCCCAAGTGCCGAAGTTGGAAGCAAACTAACTTTACTATTGTAGCACAATTTTACCAGGTGTAAGTGATCATAGCTGTGTGCAACTACAGGTGAGAAAACCAGTCTGAAAGGGAAGATGTAATTAAATAGTTTGAATCTTCAGTGACGTGACTGCCATTCAAACTTCTCTATTACCAATATAAACTGTTGTACAACCTGCCAGTAGTGTAAACACAATATATTTAGTTTCAAAAACGAATTTCACAAACAATTAAAGCATGTTCCATACAAAGTTATTAAACATAACATTGATCCAAATTTTATACAAAATCTATTGGGAGACTTAAAAGCTAAGCACACATTTCATAAAACGAAGAGCTCTGAATCGCATTTTAACAGATTGAAAGAATTAGCTAACCAACCACAAGATGAGAAGTTGCACACCCAAGAACAGTTCTTCGAACAAACTTTTGGTGAGGCACTAATTTTTGGAGATCCTTTTACAATTGTGTAAATGAATGCAGGGGCAACAAAGAGCACATACCAGATTTTAACATAAATGAAATTGCCGCATTGAATGATTACAACAAACGAGACACATTAAATTCACATTTTGTACGTTTTTCATACTCTGGATGATAATGCTGAACAGAAATTTGGAGAGAGTAGGGAATCTGATTTTTAAATAATAGCCCTGAAGTTTTGCAAAAGGATCAAAATGTTAAAGAATCAAAAATCAAGGGGGTCTGATTACATAACTAATGAAATACTGAAGATTGGGACAAAAACCATGATTCCCTATCTTATGTTTATAATGTCAATTCACAACTGTACCTTTTACCAGATGACTGGAAAAATGCTATTGTAGTTCAGATTTATAAAGGGGTTAATAAAACAGAAATAAATAATTATCAACCTCAACAGTTTGACTTCCTACCCTCATGAGTCAAATAATGTGTTTTCAAATTTGACAACTGAGTAAAACTCTTATTACAAGTTTTACATTGGTGTGGCTTCTTACCTTCATGAATCAAATTATGTGTTTTCAAAGTTGACAAGCGAGTAAAGCTCTTATCACAAGTTTTACATTGGTGTGGCTTCATACCCTCATGAATCAAATTATGTCTTTTCAAATATGACAATTGGGTAAAGCTCTTACCACAAGTTTTACATTGGATTGGATTCTTACCCTCATGAATCAAATTATGTGTTTTCAAATTTGACAACCGAGTAAAACTCTTATTACAAGTTTTACATTGATGTGGCTTCTTATCCTGATGTATCAAATAATGTCTTCTCAAATTTGACAACTGAGTAAAACTCTTATCACAAGTGTTACATTGGTGTGGCTTCTTGCCTTCATGGATCAAATAATGTTTTTTTAAATCTGACAGGCGAGCAAAGCTCTTATTACAAGTGTTACATTGATGTGAACTCTTGCCTTTATGGATCAAACTCTCTTGTTTAAAGTATAAAGGCCTTATGTACATTTCCTCCTCATCACTACATTTACCAGACTGTTCTGAGAGAACATGTTCTTCTGTAGTTGGGAATTCTATGACACCAATTTTCTGATGTTCACATTCATGGTGATCCTTTCCATTATAGAAGCTTGTGTCCATTCCTGATATTTCACAAGAGGGCAACACTGATTTTCCACTACTATCACCAGAAACTGTTTCTGTACATAACCTGAAATGTCAAGAGAATTTAGCATAGGTAAGTATAATAATCAGAGAATAAACACAGAAGCTAGAATATACTTTCTAACAGCACTAACATGTTTAGAACTAAGTGATATTTTGGTAACAAATTCATGTAAAGGTACTACTTGGTTCATTACAACTGATGGAAGCAGCTGTGTGATGGTTACTGTACGCAGGGGAAGCAACAAACACAACAGTGTGGCCAACAGCTGTGCAAACAGTTACTTTTGGAGACCATACTTTGCGATTACCTCTTGCCTTGCTGAACTATTATATTCCCATTTGTATCAGTTCAAGAACATGAGACACCATAAATGTGACATATACAAATTAATACAAGAAGCAGGACTGTTCTAGTTGAAAAGAGTCAAGTCTTACCGTGAAGATTTTACTGCAGGGAAGTCCCCATCCTGTAACAGAATAATTCACACAATTATCTATAGTATTAGTTGAAGTTCCTGCATTACATTATCAGAAAATATGTGGAAATAAAACAGTTGAATATATCATGTAATGGGATGTAAGAAAATCAAGGAATGGAGAGAGTATTTAATTGTTTGGTTTAGAAAACAAAATGGTCAAAACAAATGTTTAATAAATCCAAATGTAGTCCAATTAGTCAGCACTCAGGAAAATTAACATAAATACTTGAGATACATAGACAGACAAGAGCAACACAGTCGATTTGGGTGGTTCAGTTGGTTGGATGCTGGCCTACTTATCCCAAGGTCGCGGGTTCAAACCCAGCCCGGACCGATGGTTTTTAAGTGTGCTTAAAAACAACTCAATGTCAGTAGATTTACTGGCATGTAAACGAACTCTTGTGGGGTGAAATTTCGGCACACCGGCAACACTGATGTGATCCTTGCAATTGACAGCGTCTTTAAACAACAAACTGTTTTATATAGACAACAGCAGGGAACTACAAAGTAACAAAATGTGCTTGTCTATGACAAGAACCTGGGAGTACACATAAAATATACTGGGCCTATAAAAAAATTAATCCTAGAATTTCAATTTGATACCAGTAATATAAAAGCAAGCCAGATTCCTTCTTGCAAGTAAGAATAATAATTATATTAATAATAATAATAATAATAATAATAATAATAATAATAATAATAATAATAATAATAATAATAATAATAATAATAATAATAATAATAATAATAATAATAATAATAACAACAACAACAATAATAATAGTCATCATCATAATCATCATCGTCATGTGTGTTTGTATGCACATGATTTTCCCCACTCTTGTGCTAACCATTTTTGCAAACTCTTATTCTTATGTGTTCTAGTTGAGATAAACATTTGCCAAATTATCTTGTTGCTTACTTCCTTGTAGGTACAAGGGGAATATTAGAACACAGTACACTTTGATGCATACTCAAATCCTTTAAAGCTTTGAGGTTCTGTTCTCTTTGAAGAGTTAACATATAAAAAAATGAAAAACTATGTTGCATTTGACAAAAGTTTTAAGTTTTGCAAAACTGATGCAAATAACAAGGAATATCTCTGAAATGGTTCACTCTACAAAAAATTTATTTGGACATAAATTGTGTGTTTTGGTGACATCTACAGGTTTTGTATAGTAAGAGTTTGTCTATCTCTTACAGTTTAAGTTATTCAAAGGTCATCCACAGTAAACAATACTATATAGCCTATAGCCAGAAAATTCAAAATATACATTTCATTTGCCTTAAAAATATCTTACACATATGGTATTTTAATTAAAATCGTTAGCCATTTTCAAGACAATCAAAATTTTTCAAAAATTTTTCATATAAGGGTACTTTATGGTGGAGGAATGTTCAAAATTTTCGTGTCACATCATTGAAAGGCAAACTTAAATACCAACTTTGATTTTTAGCGACTTTTCATTTCTGAGTTATGCGGCTCACAGACTGACAGACATACCGACACCGACCCATAAAGATACCTTTTTCTGAAAATTCTCTTTTGAATTCAGGTGGCCTCAAAACATGTCTCTGCTGAAATCTGGACCTCAAAATTTTGGGTGCAATACAATACTTCGGCTTACTAGCAGAGAAAATAGCAGTAGTAGTATTAGTAGTAGTAGAAGTAGTAGGAGTAGTAGCGGCAGAAACACGTTATCATCACCTGCTTGTGTTACTGTATATCCTCCTGTATAACACATGGTGTTTGAACATCTGTGTACTGTAAATACAGAGTGTGGAGTCTACCTCACTACCAACTCATTGTGGTACAGAACATGTTCAGCATCTGCTACCTTTTTCACTGTAATTTCTGTATCTCTTGGTTAATAAATGTTCATACGATTTTTTTTGTTTTATGATAGTATGAATCAGCTCCAAAGTTTATTACAACAATTTAGGTAAATCTGTATACTGAATATTAGGGAAAATATGTATTCAAAGAACACATTACTGCACATTTTCAGTTCTTTCACCACTGAGTCGTCATTTTTCAGCATATCAGACACTATTAGAGAAAAACAACAGTTTTAGACGTGTAATTAAGAGTATTGGCATAGCTGGATTAGCGAAGTTCATCCTAATTTTCTCAAATATTAATATCAGTACTTCCTAATTTTCTTCTTGAGGACAGATCTTTATGTACTTTAGACTTATATACACCTGTGTCAGTAAGAAATTTTATGAAAAAAGTCAAATGGCTAGTTATTACTTGCAAGCTGGGTATGATGATGTACATGTTTGTTATTCCAATTGATTTTGGAACTTCATAACCCAGTCGCTGCACTATTACCTGTATCTGCACACATCCTAAACACCAGCACACACACTGCTAATATTAAAATCACACATTTGCTCTCAAGTTGTTTCAGAAGCTTCTTACATGAACTTATTCAGAAGCAACATCACTAACTGGGAGTAACAAGTTTGTGCCTATGTGAGTGTTGCTTAGTAACTATTTAACTCAAATACACAAAAACAAAGTCATATGGACAGAACAGATTCTACTATTAAGCTGCATATTTATTTATATCTACATCATTTAGTTTGAACCTCGTTTAGACATGAACATGTACATAAATCTGCTGTCTATCAACAAAAAGAATAACTGTGTATGGTTGGTTTCCTAACACTTTTCCCCACATACAAGATTTAGTACATGCTGCATATTAGATCAGCTACAGAGAGAGAGAACTTGAAAAGGAGGACTGAACTGCTGCTGATACTTGAAATATAAAGCAATTACTGAAGAAAATGTAACATCTCTTCTAGTGCATTAAACCAACATCAATCAAAACGTTAACATTCAATAAATAAACACATACAGTAGTCCTTTGAAAAGTAGAAGCACAACTGAAAAATTCAATGCCATAGCCAGGATTTGAAACAAGGATCTTCCATTCTATACACAGCTGTTATTAACCATTGAGCCATCATGGCAATAGTTCAAAACCTGGCAATAAAAATGAATTTTTCAGTTCTGATTTTACCTTTCAAAATTTGTGTACACATGGTTTATGTGTGTCAATTATGAATGACCGGACTGATATATGGAAACAGTACTACTTGTTGTAAAGTGCCGTTTACATCAAGTTAATATTTCATTATAATTTCTTACTATTTAACTTTATATTTTATAAATTGTGGACAAATTTAGATAACTAGGACTGTTTATTTGATATCCAGGATCATCCAATGTGGGCTTTAAATGACCCAAAAAGCAATGGGTTAAAGCTTTATAACTTGGTTGTCTGTTGACTTCTAATCAATCAATATCAGATGACTTGATTTCCTGTTGATTTATTTCAAGTGCAACTGATTGTAAAATCCCACAATACCACAGAGTATTGAGCTATGATTTCAACAAAACTTTCCTGAAGTATCACATTAGTACCATTACTTTCTACTTTTTGAATACACCATCTAACACAAACTACACATAATTTATAATGTAACTGTAGTACGTAACTTACCTTAATGTCATCACAAACAGTTGAAGTTTCTCCTCCCGGCCACCAAGGTTCCTCTTTAACTTTTATTTCATGATCAACACTGTAATTCTTATCCTTCAATACGGGATCCTCTGGAAGAAATTCTCCCTCATTCTGTGAACCAAAGTCTGAAACATGAGTCTGTTCCTCAATTTCTGTTTTCATATCTATCGCCCAGTTGCTGCTGCATGTAACGGTTTCAAGATGTTCAGTAAAAGGAGTCTCTGATTTAATTTCTGTGTTAGTTGCCACATCATCACTGTCTCTCTTCATTGTAACAAACAACTCTCTCTCATTCCGCGAGTCTACATCATCTGAGAGAATATACTCTTCTTTGATATCCATTTCACAACTGTTGTTGCTCTTCTTAATTTCAGTAACAAATCTGTGGACAAACAAAGATTATGTATATCATGAAATTTGTATAATTGTAACCATCAGCTTTCTTGAATACATCAACCATTGAGTAGTCGGAAGCTACATCAACCATTGTTCAAACCACCTCCATTGTTCACTAACCAATAAAATACCAGACTTGAGAAATTCAATGCTACATCCAGGACTCGAACTATGCATCTTTGCCTCATTATTCCAATGCCATTATCACTCCAGTTATCTTGTCTGGAACCTGGACAGGCATTAAACCTTCTCATGTATTTAAAATATGACATGCAACCTTTAAGGCAGATATTACATGTAACATTCAAAGTTACAGATATATAATTATGGTAATTTTGTGTTTTGATAATAGTTCTTCCACCCTAGCAAGGTGAAGCAAATACAATTAAAATTAACCCAACAGTGTTTAACTATAAAGCATCTAAAACAGTCAACATTAGATATGTTCAGCAGAAAAGTTGTAAAATTAACCCCAGTAGTGTGAACCATAAGGCACCCGCAACATTACAAGTCACTTTTGATATCACTGTTAAGGTCTACCATAATACTTAAATCAAATCAGAAGGTTTAAAACCTGCAAGGGCATCTTGCCATATCAGGTTAAGTAGTCCATTAGTCAATTACCTCTGAGGAGATGTCAAGTGCTAATGGACCGTGGTCAATCAGCCCAGAAAACTTCTCGTACTGGGCTTATATAGACACATAGAGGTGCCAATAGGTGGTTTTACCTTATACCAGGACATTGATAATTGATTCTTCTATTGCCTGCCAAACTTGCACAGGTCTCTGAGGACGACAAACCAGCAGTCAAAAGGGTTTTAAAGTTTTTAGCTGAGAGTGACACGTGTTTGAGAATTTCAAACTTTAGATATCTAGTTTTTACATTATTTTGATATCTTTATCATTTTATTTTAATTCTGCCTTTTACCACTCTGTTTTGTATATTTGTGTATATTTATTTTCCTTTTTTACTAGTAATTTTATTTTTTATCGAAGTTTATCTCAGGCTTTTGTCATGAAATGTTTTATAAGAGCGCTGATGACATTGTAAGTTAGCACTCTTAAACCTACAGCTCCTCTTCCTTGATTGTTCCAACACACACAAAACATGTATAGGGAAACAGTGCAAGAATCAGAATTGATTTTTCAATCCACTGCCATATGCAGAATTTGAAGCACAAATCTGCTCTACACACAGCTGCTCTTAACCACTCAGCTATTTTGACAAGATGCTGTCACGGCCTTAAATTATCCATCAAACTGATTTACATTATCTGCATCTATGTAGTTTCTATGTGATGCTCATAAAATGCGAAAGTGTACTCTAAAGGAAATTTTACATCTACCTGCCGATACACGACAGTATGATCTATACTGATAAAAAATGTGAAGGCCTTGGGTCCTTTACAGCTTCTTGGGAAGCCTACTTGCAATGTATTAATGCTTGTAATATTATTCTTAAATCCCAGAATGTATACGCTCTACACACCCAAGATCCTCAAACCAAAATTATACAATGTTTAAAGTCTCTTGACGTTAAGCAAGAGCCTCCAATCATCCATTCAAGAACAAATTTATATGATGTAACAAAAATTGGCACCCAACTTACACAGCTTGAATATATCACTTGGTGTCAATTGCCACAAAAAGGAATTGTATCTCTTTATCAGGAATACTCGCCTGCAAACTTCTGGGTCAGAGATCATGAAGGTCTATCTTGCAATGAGTAGTGTGAGGCTTTAAAAATGTTGGGAAATATATCCGCAGTGCGATCTGCGCCAGGCCGATCCCAGGACAACACCCTCTGCAGGCAATGCCACTGGGAGAAGGAAACTCTTGCCCATGTCCTGGGATTCTGCCCACATGGTGAGTTGCTGCAGAACTCTCGCCACCACCGGGTGAGGTCTTTTATCTCCGAAGAACTAAGGAAAACGAAATTTACTGTTTAAGAGGAAGTATATGGTTTGGCCTCTAGTGCTAGTTGTCACAGAATAAATATTATAGCTTTTAAAGCCAGTGACTCTCACAGCTATATTTTAGATCTGACAATCAGATTTGAACATCACAAAGACCAGCCTGAAGAAGTTACTTTAGAAAAACAACAGATCTATAATCCCACTTTAAAGTACTATAAAAATAAATATCATCTTGCTGAGATAGAAGTCATTGGCCTGATGTTAGGTGCATGTGTTACTTTGTGGAGACTTGGAAACATTTTGGCCTTCCTGTTAACGGCCTGTCATTATAGTCATCGAGGGCTCTCTAAACATACTGTGAAATCATTTGTGTACACTTAACCATAATTAATCATGTTATATTACTTTATGTTTATTTTTATTTTCACATGTTTCTCTGATAATGAAGATCTTGTTTGTTTTAGCTTGTCTTTGTGGCAGCCTGAAATTTTGGGTGGTTTTGTCTTCAGGTTTGGAGAGTTAATAAAAATGCATATATTAACCTAACCTAATATAGGCAAAATTGTGATAACACAGGACCCTGTTAGGCATTCTAATTGGTTGCCTGTTAAAAAATAAATAAATCGGGTCCACTGCTCACAATGCCATTCTACAACAGTAAGAACATATTCATAAAACTTCTGAAAAGTTAAGCAGAGTACAAAAATCGTAAACATCATGTTTAAACCAACTCAGTATTTTCTGTACATTCAAAAAGCATTTATAAGAGGCCTACACCCTCCTCCGTTGCCGCAGTATAATAGTTACATGTAAAACACAAGGCGATGCAGTAATCTCCAAATAAGAGACTTGTGATGTTCTTGCACTACAACAGTTTCAGCATCTTCCGCTATCCGTGAAATCAAACTTTTACTTTAGAAACAGAGTGTCTATGCAGAAATTTCATCATAAGTACATTAATAAACCATTTTAGCATATATTATACTTATTATTTATTTATGCCAACAAACTTACTGTTGGTGTTTTTAAACACACAAGCCATGTGTGGGCAAAGTTTGAGAGGTAGAACTGGAACTTAAAAATTCAATGCCACAACTGGGATGTGAGACTGCCTTTGTGGTTTACCAGGAGAAATACGAACTGGTTTGAGAATTTAATGCCATTTTGGCAGTTTGTCACAACAGCTCAGTGGTTAGAGCGTCCGCCCGGCAAGCGGAAGGTCTGTGGTTTAAATCCCAGTTGTGGCATTGAATTTTTAAGTTCCAGTTCTACCTCTCATATATTATACTTGTTTATAAATATTTATTTATGGTGCTCTCTAAAAAGCGGTTACTATTACTGCTATTTCTCTCTTTATATTGGAGAGCAAGAGGATTAATGACTTCATTGTCAGAAATCCAGCATTAGCTAACAACAACAACATAAATATTTATTTGCTAAACACCTGCCGCATCAGTGAAATAAAACCATTGCATCATACATGCAAAATATGCTCATTAATCAAAAGCAAAGCTTGACTGCCAAATAAAACCTTCAAAATTATAATCAGGGTTAAAAAATGTATCCATTGCACTATATTTCATTCATTTTCTCGAGGGGTCAATTTTATACACAATAACCTGGTTAAGTCCAGAACTTACGTTACACAGAGGTATGCCAAGTCACTCTGTATTGTTTTAAAACAGCTAATTTTGGGATTGTTTGCTTCTTCGCTTGGTCCCATTACAAGTAGAGCTCAGGGACATTGAGTACATCATACAAACTTGGAATATGCATCACGATTAGTAGAATACCCACCATCAATAATACCATTATTTCCCTCTATCTTTGTAAGACATAAAGGTAAAAAATGAACATTTTTAAGCCATCACCATTGTAAGAGTAAACTACACAACTACACCAACATCATGTGTAATTTTCCCTGATATTTAATATTTTCCTGTTGATGCATTAAAGAATTCCTCCACAGCATATGGAGAGTGAGTATACAAGAATGGCCAGATTTTTCTTAAAGATTTTATGTTGACTATGATTGCGTCTAATAGTTTCAGGTAACATGGAAGTTTGTTATACGTTTTTACTGTAGAATAGTAACATCCTTTTTGAAACAGCTTTAAGTTATTCACTGGTCTGTGTAAATCGCCAGCATGCCTCGTACTGTGGTCATGCACAGCAAGGTTAGTCGTCAAGTTATCATAATTACCTGTAAGATAGTTTAACAGACAATATATGCATTCACCCGCAAGAGTAAGAATTGTTTGGGTTCTATACTTACTATGTGCTCAATCGCGCCAGAAAATAATTCCGTATCTCATCTGCGAGTGCAAGTAGGCAGGAAATGCTTGAACGAACGCGTTTTCGTTGCTGTCTGGGACAGCCAGAATAAGTTATTACGAGGCCAACATCGACTCGGTGATTTAAATATTACATCGAAATTAGATTACAAAGGAGAAAGAAACGATTCTCAAACTATTGTGATATAAGCCTTCTTAATACTACAAGTCCCAGACAGCTCTCTAGCCTATTAATACTCTATGGTAAAAACCATGCCCAAGAATACTCGGCAACGTGGGAGTGTTTATTGAACTTATGCGAAAAGTTACCTAAGAAAGCACCCTAAAAGGCGAAGCTGTCTATAGTTAACTGCTAAGTTATTGTGGTAAGTTTTAATCACATTCTCATGTTTCCTATCAATTTGAAAATGGAACACAATTATGCAAAATTAGCTGTTTTAAAACAATAAAAAATTATGAATTTTCATTCCTTTGTAACAAAGTTGTAGACCTAACCATTTTAATTTAATGACGATGCTTCATCACATCTGCTTGCCCGCCTCGATAGCGTGATGGTTAGCGTGTCTGTCGCGAGTTCGAGTCTCGCTTAGGGTAAGTTATCCGGGTAAGGTTTTTTCCGAGGTTTTTCCTTATCCTGAGAAGACGAATATCGGGTAACTTAAAGCCCCATGAACCTCGGGCTCATTTGAGCATCATGTCACCCATTTCATTCATTCACCGTGCGATATGACGCAATGTTGGAGGACGTTAAAACAAGTCACATCTGCGTTCACAAAAGATTAGCTGAAAAGTGCTGTACTTCAGTGTTCAGCTTCCCTGCACAGGTGAAGAATAGTAGCTACAATTTGGGCAAGAAAGATGGTGCCGATATCGTATTACAAGGTTAAAATAATATCTAGTGCTTACTGGAAATGTATTATGACGTCACTCAAATGTAAAAATGCTTGGTTGCGTAATACTATGCCTGTATTTTAAAATATATCATTACAGTTTGCATGTTTACTGCTGTACCTATTTTTAAACTACTGTGAGCAATATTTGATTCGAAATTATGCGCCATAACAAGGGACGGTAAAAAAATCTGAACATAACTTTAAAAATACCAATAATAAACATTAGAAATCCTTAAAATATCTATTGGTAGAAACTGAGTTCAACTGCTAAGCATAAATTTCAGTTTTGAGTTCACTGACACGAATCAGAGTCAATTTCTTGTGAAGTGTTGATACACTCCCTGCGAAAATGAACAGTTTTTACTCTGTGCTCTTTGCAAATTGGACTGAAGTAGCTGTTATAGTGGAGAGAGCTTATCGGCAGTTCCCAGAAGTTCAACATGGCTGACATTACACTAAACAGCAGACAAAAGTACCCCAAAAAGCAGTCCTGCCAAGGTACATAATAAAGGAATTTCTGACATCAAAGTTCACAGCGTTAGAGTGACATGCTTTCAAACGATAGTAATGCTTGAACATCATCACAACACAAGGACATACTCACCTTTGGCAAATCTTGTGCTGTAATAACACTTTTGGATAAAATTACTTCCGAACATTAAATACTGTAATATATATTTAAGGTACTACTGTGTAGCGAGCACATAAATAACAACTGTAACTTCATATACTGCTCTAAAAGAATTCAAGAAAAAATCACGCAAACAGGATCAGTAGGTACATCCACAAATGGATTAATTAACATGGCATCTAATCGGTTGACCTCCCTGCAATGCATTCACAAACAATGGCTTATGTGGCAACATAACAGATGCAATAAAACCAGCTATGGCTGTAGCTTTACCATGGTTATATTTTACAAACCATTGGCAGCACTAACACAATCTAACAGATGGAATATCAGCAAATATAGGGTCATTCCAAGCCCAACCAACCAAAAAAACAATTAATCCTAACCTGACCAACTTGGATTTTGATGAAACTTTCAGGAATCAGGAATACTTCCCCAAAAAATCTGATTTGTTGCACTCACATGACTTTCTCTACTCTTGTACTAACCATTCTTACAAACTCTTATTCTTCGTATTAGTGGAGAAAGATTTGTTCAAATTATCTTATTGCTTATTTCCTTATATGTGCAAGGGGAATATTAGAATACAGTAGGCTTGTGCGATAGTCAACTCTTTTAAAGCTTTGAGATCCCGTTCTCTTTGCACGCTCAACATATAAAAAAAATGAACAATGATGTTCCATTACACAAAAGTTTTAAGTTTTCCAAAACTGACACAAATAACAAGGAATATCTCCGAAATGCTTCACTCTACAAAAAAATTTACTTAGGCATAAATGGTGTGTTTTAGCAAGATTTACATTTTTTGTACAGTAAGATCTTGTCTATCTCTTGCGATTTACGAGTTATACAAAAGTCATCCAGAGTAAACAGGACTACATAGGCTATTGCCATAAAATTCAAGATATATATTTCATTTTTCATAAAAATATCTTAAACATATGACACTTTAATCAAAATCGTTAGAACCATTTTCAGAAAATCAAAATTTTCGAAAAATTTTCCATGTAAAGTGTAGTTTAGGGTGATGCTATTTTCTTCAAAATCTTTGTGTCACATCCTTGAAAGACATTAAACTTAAATACCAACTTTGTTTTTAACCAACTTTTCGTTTTTGCATTATGCTGTCCACAGTCAGACAGACGCGCACACACACACACCACACACACACCCACCCACACACACATACACACACACCACACAGACACACCCACACACACACAGACACACACCCCACACAGACACACCCACACATACCACACACACACACAGACACACCCCACCCACCCACACATACACACACACCACACACCACACACAGACACACACCCCACACAGACACACCCACACATACCACACACACACACTCACACACTCCACCCACCCACACACACATACACACACACCACACAGACACACCCACACACACACAGACACACACCCCACACAGACACACCCACACATACCACACACACACACAGACACACCCCACCCACCCACACACACATACACACACACCACACAGACACACCCACACACCACACACACACAGACTCACACACACCGACTCACACACAGATACACACATACTCACACATCCCACCCACACACACCAACTCACACACAGACTCACCCACACACCACCCACACACACACAGACACACACCCCACACAGACACACCCACACATACCACACACACAGACACACCCCACCCACCCACACACACATACACACACACCACACAGACACACCCACACACCACCCACACACACACAGACTCACACACACCACCCACACACACACACATACACACACACCACACAGACACACCCACACATACCACACACACACACAGACACACACACTCCACACACACATACACACACACCACACAGACACACCCACACACCACCCACACACACACAGACACACACCCCACACAGACACACCCACACATACCACACACACACACAGACACACCCCACCCACCCACACACACATACACACACACCACACAGACACACCCACACACACACAGACTCACACACACCGACTCACACACAGATACACACACACCCACACACCACCCACCCACACACACCAACTCACACACCCCACCCACACACACACCGACTCACACATCCCACCCACACACAGATACACACATACTCACACATCCCACCCACACACACATACACACATCGACTCACACACCCCACCCACACACATATACACACACATACACACACCCCACACACCCCACACACTCACACATACCACACACACACTCACACACTCCACCCACACTCACATACACACACAGACTCACACACCCCACCCACACACACATACACACACCACACACACACACTCCACCCACACACACACAGACACACTCCACCCACCCACACACACACAGACACACACACACACTCCACCCACCCACACACACACAGACACACACACACACCACACACACACTCCACCCACCCACACACACACATACACACACACAGACACACTCCACCCACCCACACACACACAGACACACACACACCACACACACACACTCCACCCACACACACACACACACTCCACCCACACACACATACACACACACACAGACACACTCCACCCACCCATACACACACAGACACACACACACACTCCACCCACCCATACACACACAGACACACACACCACACACACACTCCACCCACCCACACACAGACACACTCACACACTCCACCCACACACACACAGACACACTCACACACCACACTCACACACTCCACCCACCCACACACAGACACACACACCCACTTCGTACCAGATGATGACGAGCTCGACGACAGCACACATCAGAAAGCAATTAGACAACAAGCCAAGGAAATCATAGATTACACCGATGACATCGAATTTACTCAAGAAGAAATGTTAGAAGTGATTGAAGGGTTCAATCCTAGGAAGGCACCAGGAGAAGACGGCTTGACTAGTGATATAATATTAAGAGCATACAGACGATACCCTATATTTTATACGGAGATCTACAACCAGTGTCTTAGAAAGGGGAAATTCCCATCAATTTGGAAAAGATCAATAATAATTCCAGTAATAAAACCAGGAAAAGAAAACACAACACAAGTGTCTAAGTACAGACCCATTAGCTTAATAAATGTAGCAGGCAAAGTATTGGAAAAACTTTTAATTGATAGAATTCTCCACCACATACATTCGAATAATCTCATGAATGAGAATCAGTATGGATTCATACCTCAAAGAAATACAATAGACGCTGTAATGGCAATGAAAGAATTCGTAGATAAAAATATCAGAGAGCATAAATACATTGTGATGACCAGTTTAGATGTCAAAGGAGCGTTCGACGCTGCATGGTGGCCCAGCATACTTAAAAATCTTAAGGATCTTAGATGCCCCCGGAACTTATATATGCTATCACAGAATTATTTCAATAATAGAGTAGCAATACTACAGACAACAGATTACAAAGAAGAAAAGGAGATGAAAAAAGGCTGCCCACAAGGATCCTGCAGCGGGCCGGGATATTGGAATATTTTGTACAACACCCTCTTAAACATCGAATTCACTCCAAAAACAAAAGTAATAGCATTCGCTGATGACCTACTAATATTGACAAAAGGTAAAAGTGTAGAGGAAGCTGAAGCATATGCTAATGAGGATACAAAGAAAATTGAGAAATGGGCAGAACAAAATAAACTAAAATTTAATGAACAAAAATCAAAAGTTATGCTAGTCGCGAAGAAAAGAACAGGAAATGAGGAAATTAATGTCTACATAAATAACAAGAGGATGGAACAAGTACAGGAAATGAAATACCTAGGAATCTACATAGATAAAAACTTCACGTTTGATCGACATATAAATCATATAACTGAAAAGGCAACAAGCATAACACATGCGTTGGAAAAAATAGCAAAACTACAATGGGGCTTAGCCCATAAAGCATTAAGCACAATATACAAAGGTGCAATAGTACCAATTCTTACATACGGAGCACCGGTGTGGGGAGAGGCAGCAAAGAAAACAAAGAACATAGTGAAATTACAAAGGGTCCAAAGATTGATTAACATAAAGATATCGAAAGCATACAGAACAATATCATACGATGCATCTTGTATAGTAGCTGGAGTGGAACCAATAACAATAATCATCGAAGGAAAAGCGGACGTGTACAAGGCAATAAAAGACAAGGCAACTTATGATTCACCAGTGGGGCTAAGTAAATGGCAACACCCTGCAAATAAAATTAAAATCAAGCTAAAGGAAAATGCAGATAAAATAACACACTTTGAGATCTACACTGACGGCAGCAAAATGCAAGATAAAATTGGAGCAGGAGCAGCAATATTCAAGAATGAAGATTTAATCAGGTCATTAAAATACAAGTTACACGAGAACTGCTCAAATAACCAGGCTGAGCAGATAGCTATTCTTCAAGCTCTAAAAGAAATTGAAAAACACACTGTATCAATAGAAGAAAGATCTGTGACAGTTCACACCGACAGTCAAGTAACTCTGGCACTTCTAAATAATAATAGAAAGCATCATTCCATAGCTACAGAAATACATGAAACAGTCAAAACATTAAGTCAGAAACAATGGAAAATTCAATTCAATTGGGTTAAAGCACATGTAGGAATTCCAGGAAACGAGTTGGCAGACAAAATAGCAAAACAAGCAGCACAAGACGATGGAACTCAAATTATTTATGACAAGATACCTAAATCTACCATTATATCACAAATTAATGAAAGAATAGTACAACAGTGGCAGAATAGGTGGGACCAAACTACAAAAGGACCTATAACAAAGTCGTTTTTTCCCTCCGTCAAAGAAAGACTGAAATTAAAATTACCAATTGCCCCCTGCTTTACAGCATTAATAACAGGACACGGAAAGACCAAGTCATACCTGCACAAATTCAAAATAATAGATGACCCCACATGTCCCTGTAATAAAGGACAACAAACAGTACAACATATAATTTATGAATGTCAAGAAACACAAAAACAACGGATAAAGCTGAAAGAAGATATTAAGAAGAATGGAGGCAGCTGGCCAGTCACTACACATCAATTAGTAACAAAGCATTTGAAGGCTTTCAAAGAATTCTGCATCGCACTAGAACTGTGAGAAATGAACTATGCAGTGAAAAAAGAGAAGATACGAGTTTACCAAACATCAGTAACAATTATTAAAATTGTGGACTATTAAAGTGATCAAGCAAAGGACAAAACAATTGAGTGAAATTAATGCATGTAATATTACTTTGTAATGGGGCATGCTGCCTAATTTCAATAAAGAGAGTTATTGGAAAAAAAAAAAAAAAAAAAAAACACAGACACACACCCACTCCACCCACACACACACACAGACACACACACCACACACACATACCACACACACACTCACTCACACACACACACAGACACACACACCCACACACAGACACACACACCACACACACACTCCACCCACACACACACAGACACACACACCACACACACACACATACCACACACACACACACTCCACCCACACTCACACACTCCACCCACCCACACACAGACACACACACCCACTCCACCCACACACACACAGACACACACACACCACACACACACTCCACCCACACACACAGACACACACACCACACACACACTCCACCCACACACACACAGACACACACACCCACCCACACACACACACACATACCACACACTCCACCCACACTCACACACTCCACCCACCCACACACAGACACACACCCACTCCACCCACACACACACACAGACACACACACCACACACACATACCACACACACACTCACTCACACACTCCACCCACACACACACAGACACACACATCCACCCACACACACACAGACACATACACACCGCACACACACTCCACCCACACACACACACAGACACACACACCCACACACAGACACACACACCCACCCACACACACACACAGACACACACACCCACCCACACACACACATACCACACACACTCCACCCACACTCACACACTCCACCCACACTCACACACTCCACCCACCCACACACAGACACACACCCACTCCACCCACACACACACACACACAGACACACACACCACACACACACACATACCACACACACACACACTCACACACTCCACCCACACTCACACACTCCACCCACACTCACACACTCCACCCACCCACACACAGACAGACACACAGACACACTCACACACTCCACCCACACACACACACACACACACAGACACACTCACACACCACACTCACACACTCCACCCACCCACACACAGACACACACACACACCACACACACTCCACCCACACACAGACACACACACACACCACACACACACTCCACCCACACACAGACACACACACAGACACACTCACACACTCCACCCACACACACACACACACTCACACACCACACTCACACACTCCACCCACCCACACACAGACACACACACACACCACACACACTCCACCCACACACACACAGACACACACACCACACACACACACTCCACCCACACACACACACTCCACCCACACACACACACACACACCACACTCACACACTCCACCCACCCACACACACACACACACACA
This sequence comes from Tenodera sinensis, assembly GCA_030765045.1. Lineage (NCBI taxonomy): Eukaryota > Metazoa > Arthropoda > Insecta > Mantodea > Mantidae > Tenodera > Tenodera sinensis. Next base: position 2,704,081 of record CM060969.1, read on the forward strand.
CAGACACACCCACCCACACACACACACACACACACCACACACACTCCACCCACACACACACACACAGACACACTCACACACTCCACACACACACACACACATACACACCACACAGACTAGCAAAAGAAGCTGCTGCGGAAGACACCAAAATAATATATGACAAAGTATCAAAAGAAGCTATAGTAACTAGAGAGAATGAAACTGGACTCGAAGAATGGCAACAACAATGGACAGCACCAAGGAAAGGAGCAGTAACCAAAGAATATTTCCCATCCGTGAGAAGAAGATTGAAGCAACGGTTACCAATATCTCCGGAGTTCATAGCAATGATAACAGGATATGGAAAGCTAAGATCATATTGCCACAGATTTGGGTTTTTAGATAACCCAACATGCAAATGTGAAGAAGAGGACCAAACAGTGAACCACATTACATTTTGATGCAAAATACTAAACAACCAGAGAAATGCCATGAGGAAAATACAAAGTAAAGGTGCTGTTTGGCCCATAAACAAAGAAGAACTTGGAAACAATATCATACAACCTTTTGTTAACTTCATTCTATAACATTCACAGATGTAGAATGACCTAAGTCCAAATGTATATAATTTCTACTCCTTACCAAGATTGCAAACAGTATCATTGTCCAAACACATTTCAATACTCTACTGCTGTTATAATTATATTTGCCTTTTACTATATGTTGTTGTTAGCTAATGTTGGATTTCTGACAATGAAGTCATTAATCCTTTTTTACTATATGTTAAGAACTAGATTTATGATTTGTAAAATTGCATTAGGTTAAAGAAATAAAGTCAAACTAACAAACAAAATAAAATAGCATCAAACAACAAACATCAAATAAAAAACTGTAAATATACACATAATAGAGAAGTATTCACTTAGACTAAGGTAGATAAAAAATTAGAGGTAAATAAAAGTGTAAATGTTCAAATAGAACACCACCAACAATATATACATGTATCTAAAATATAAATTGTATGCGAATAAATGCAAGCATGTAGTATTCCTATGGAATGGGGCATGCTATTTCATTAAAAAAACACGCCTCACGACACACACACACACCTTTTTCTAAAAATGCTTTTTTTTTTTTTATTCAGGGGGTCTCAAAACATATATTTCCGGTAAAGTTTTGACATCAAATTTTTGGGTGGAATACAATACTTCTTCTAATTACCAGTAGAGAAAGTAAAAAATTGTTTTCTGTTTTGCAATAATTATTGAAATTTGGGAATAACGATAAGTTTTGTTTCTTTTCTTCTTCCCCCCCCCCCCCCCCCCCGACCAATCTATCTTCTTTAATAATTCCAGTTCTATTAAACCTAGGGAAATGTTTTATATGTCATTTTAAACATAATTTCATAGGCTTTACTTTGATGTTATGCCACTATTTTTGAAGAAAAAAGAATTAAATTAAAATTTTAATTAGATCTCAAAAATTAAAAAAAGAACTGATAGTGGTTTTATTTTTAAATTGAAATTTGTATATCGGCTTGCTATTGTTTCAGGCTATAAACCCTGAAAATTTCACAATGGAATCAGGAGTTATGACGTAATACACGGCATTGTATGTTAGTGTTTGATATATATATTTGTGATTGCCAACTTTTGAGCATGGAAAGTTGGCAACCGAAACACTATTTACAAATTATTATTATTGTTGTTGTTATTATTATGATTACTATTATTATTATTACTACTACTACTATTAGTATTATTATTGTTGTTGTTGTTGTTACTATTATTGTTAGTATTATTATAAGGCTAAACAGTTGGGTTTATACATAATAATATAACACTTCTAATATTGTGTAGGGCTGTAGTAGGCATGTAATATATATTTTACATGCCTTTCATCTCTTTATTTCTTGATTTTAGAAGCAATGTTTTGTTTTCTTGTGAGTTTCAGAATCCATTAGTCTATACACTCTTCCAGTTGGTGTTGTAGGGTCACCTGATGTCAATATATCACTTTTATGCACAACTAATATATCCAGATATCTGGAAGACAGAGATGGTCCATGTGGTTCCCAGAAACTAATTTTTGCTTCACTGCCATCTGCCTCTAATACACAACCTAGCCACCATTTATCTGAATAACGGCAAGTTACAAACCCTACTGTGTCATTAATGTCCACATTGTCATCATTAGGTACTATCTCTACTTTTGATTCTGTTGAAAATGAATCTTCTCATTAAAACTCTAATTTCATTGATAGGACTATAACTGTGCAATTGTTGTGTTATCTTAATTGTTTTTGCTGACGTGAATCTGGTCCTCAACATGTTTTCTTCTGCTTCGTAGTCCTCCATAGAGGAATACAAAAAATCAATGTTATTGATACTCTTTTTCTCGCAATCATATAATTGACAAGGCGTCATGATTTGATCATTATAGGTCATACGAAGGCTTCCCAATGTTGCTAAACGTTTTACTGTCCCTTCGACACCCTCACATGCATGTTTTCCGTGAGAAAAAGCAAAACAATTCCACTCAGCCTTGATGACAATCATTTTCATGATTATACAGATTAAGAAATATGTACCTGTTTTTGTACTGGGTTGCTGCTCCATCTGAAAAGTAATGTAGCTTTTTAACTGTTTGAGGCAGTTTCTGTTTTAAGAAGTCAATCATAAGGCATTGGAACAGATGAACAGCAACTGTATCATGAGCCATACAGTCCAATATAACAACCAAGCTTAAGTGATCCAGCTTTTTACTTTCCTCGCCCATGTAATAAATAACAAAGGGGTGTATTTTTACTTGTGTGTTGTTTCAATAGAATCCCTGAACAGCATCTTGTACCACAAATGAGCAATGTTCTGCAAAATCACAGATTACAATCCATTCACCTTGGGATAGTTTCTTTAAGGTGCCTTAAATAACCAGATTGTTGAATAGCAACAAATGAATGTCTTAATAGTTTAGGTAGTCTTTCAAATAAATAATCCAGAAGCCATAACCTTTCTGTTGTTGAATGTTTGTTTGAATTTTTCTGGTTTCTTTGGTGAATTTGTATGCATCCATTGTTGTGATTGTCATTTTGTTTCCAGTGTCGTATTGGATCCAAATTTCATTTTCAGTAACAATTGATTTCAAAAAGTTTTCTCTTCATCATGGTAACAGTCAAGGAAATTCAAAGCTGATTTCATTCGGCGACTTGTGGACGTCCGTCAAAATTTTTGGTACCTGACGAGCACAAAGCTTTTGCAGCGTAAATGTTTCGTAATGATATAGTGTACGACAGATCTCGAAACATTCGAAATTTCCATAGACAAACCAGTTATGGTGAACCTACGATTATCTCACTCGTTCAATAAGGTTGATTGTAACGACAGACTTGCATCCTTGGCCCCCTTCATCATGGACATCATTTTGGCCATCATTAAACTTTCAGCACCATTCATGCACAACACCATCAGTCATGAAGTTATCTCTGTACACTCGGCTCATTCTCCGATGAATTTCTGCTGCACTATTCCCTTCTGCTTGGAGAAACCAAATTACACTTCATAATTCACACTTGGCGGGAGCAACAATGACAGTATCCATGTTTACATGGCAGTAGTGAAACACAGACTGATGCCTTGAGGTCGGCAATGGCGAAGTGTGTAGTGGGAGAGTTCTGCCTTAGTCTACAGCGCATGTCCAATTTGTGCCGCTCACATATCTTCTATACTAAGCAAACGGAGGTTAAAAAAAAAACAGCCCTCGTATTAGTGAGAGAACAATAGAGGTGGCTTGAACAATTGTTGATAGATTCAAGGAAGCTGATGGTCAAAATTAAACATATTTCATGGTATACATAATTTGCTTGTTTGTCCACAGACTTGTTACTGAAATTGAGAAAAATGGTTGCAAAATGAATATACAAGAAGAGTATATTCTCTCAGATGACATAGACTCACAGAATAAGAGAGAGTTGTTTGTTACAATGAAGACAGACAGTGATGATGTGGCAATTAAAACAGAAATTAAATCAGAGACTCCTTTTACCGAACATCTTGAAAAGCAGATTAAGTGTGAACCTGTTACATGCAGCAGCAACTGGGAGATAGATATGAAAACAGAAATTGAGGAACAGACTCATGTTTCAGACTTTGGTTCACAAAAGGAGGGAGAATTTCTTCCAGAGGATCCCGTAATGAAGGACAAATACAACACTGATCATGGAATAGAAATTAAAGAAGAACCTTGGTGGTTGGAGAGAGAAACTTTAACTATTACTGATGACATTAACGTAAGTTATGTACTGCAGTTACACTGATTTTACATTTAAATTATGTAATATAAAATTAGAAAGTAGTTTGTAAATAGTGCAGTAGTTGTCAGATGTTTTACTCAAAGAGTTGAAAGTAATGGTACTAATGTAACACCTAAGGAAAGTTTCATTGAAACCACAGCACATTACTTTGGTATTTTAAGACTTTCAAATCAGTTGCATTTGAAATAAATGGACAGGAAAACAAGGTAGGAGATTATTAATGCCAACAAACTTACTGTTGGTGTTTCTAAACACACAAGCCGTGTGTGGGCAATGTTTGAGAGGTAGAATTGGAACTGAAAAATTCAATACCACAGCTGGGTTTGAACCACAGATCCTCTGCTTACCAGGCAGTTGCTCTAATCCTTAAGCTACTGTGACAACTTACCATTGTACCTCTCAAAGAGTGGTCACACATGGTTTGTGTGTTTAAAAGTTTGTTGGCATAAAATAATTCATCATGATTGGCATGACAGGCTTGTGTGGGGCCTGGCCTTCTGTAGTAGCTTTTGCCATTCTTCTCTTACCAAAGCAGCACTTCCCCAATTCATTATTCCCAAAATTGTAATGTCTCTTGCTACATCATCCTCCCATCTCAGCCTCGACTTCCCACCTTCCTTGTCCCTTCTGGGTCGCAATAATACCTTGATCTTCTGCACGGAGAATATGTCCAGCCCATTGTAGCATCTGGTTTGCCAAATTGTCTGTACAATTCAAAATTGTATCTTCTTCTCCATGTTTTCTGTTTCTCTACTGGGCTGAATATGAGGTGAGTCCGTCCGACTAATTCTTCTACAGATTTTGTGACACTAAGTTTTTGTGAATGTGGATCGTCAGCCCTCCACTTCAACCCCCAAGCTGGAGGACCAGGTCATTTGATTTCAGGATTTCCATCCCTTAGATCAGTTGTCTTCACCAGGACTCTGGAGTCTGATCTGCCCCTCCCAAGTGTTTTGGACATCTCTTCCATCTGCTCCGCCATTGAGACCCTCGTCTTTCTCCACCATTGCAGCCGTTGGGTGTCCTTTTCTGGATTGGTTCTTTGTCTGGTCCCTCACCTTAAGTCTGTCCAGCAAGGGAGGCCCTACCACTAGCTACACTACCACTGGCATAACCTAAAGGATCATCAAGACTCACAAGCACCCCCACCATGACAAGGTCATGCAATCCTTAATACCATCTAATATTTTTATTTACAAGTCCCAGTATATTATACATCTTGAATCCCAGGTATAGACAAACTCAGTGTAATACTTTCTTCTTGCTTGCTCCTGTTTGATCTAATATTTCTGTCTTAATTTTCCTAAATGCTGACTAACTGAATCATGTTCTGGTTTGTTAAAGATTGCTTTTGTCTGTTCTGTGTTTTCTAAACCAAGCAGTTAAATACTTTCTCCATTGAGTTTCTTACATCCCATTACATGCTGAAATGTTTGTTTGCACTTATCTCTTAACCATGTTATGAGGAACTTTAGATAACACTATAGATTTAATTTAAAAGGTGAGTCAATTAATAACACTAAACAACGCTTACATTATAATTTTTCGGAATGCGCTTCGGAGGTTAACTTTCCTCCGTTATCAACCGGATAATGGGGATAATGGAGGAAAGTTAACCTCTGAAATGCATTCCGGAAAATTATAATGTAAGTGTTGTTTAGTGTTATTGACTCACATTTTAAATTAAATTGATTATAACAACACTGTTTTCAAACTTCTATGAAAGAAAGATAAAACACTATAGATAATTGTGTGAATTGTTCTATTACAGGATGGCGACTTCCCTCCAGAAAAATCCTCAAGGTAAGACTTGACTTTTCAATTACTGGTCTTCGTGTTAATTTTTATATATCTGTCATATTTACATTGTGTCCTTGTTCCTTGACATTGCTGTCAACTCTTCCTTCCAGGTCATTAACACATTCCCCAGCATCCTCCACAATGTCCACGTGCTGGCAAAGATCTCTTACCTTCCCACCAAGTTCTTCTGCATCTTCATGCTGACCAGTTCCCTGTCAAACTTCGCCTATAGCTCTTCATTCATATCGGTCATTTCAGTCTTCATTCTTTTCATTCCAGGATTCATTTCTCGCTCACTTCTTCTTTTACACTTTCTATCTTTGCCTTAATGTTCTCCATGATGGAATTCACCGTTACCTTGCATTCCATCTTGCCCATTCTGGATTTCATTTCTTCCATTCTGGAGTTTACATTTTCCATTTTTTTTCTCCGTGCCAATATTCACTCTCAATTCGTTTTTCATTTCCATCTTCTCTTCTTCATTCACATTCCACATTTCTGTCTTGGTTTTGTCCATTGCAGATTTTATTTCTTCCGTTCTGGTCAATAATTTTACCAGCATTGCTTCCATGGTGGCTCTCACATCGCACTGCTGATGTGAGAGCAAGAACGACAACTTGGCGAAGCCCTCTTCCTGACACCAGTGTGGCAAAAAGGCAAAATCAGTCCAGTTACTTTTCTATCGTTTTATTATCTTTTAAAACTTTACCACAAATACACAGTTCTCATCTCATTGTTAACACCCTCAGGCTATCACAACTCACAATTTTCACTTCTCATAACCTTCTTTAGTGCTTTTAGTGTCTTTCTTCACTCCCACAGTCTCATGCACTAATTACCATGATGTAATCACTTGAAATGCTCATTGAATCTTTTCACAAAGTACCAACATGATAACACACATGCTCAGCTGTGTTGCGCTCACTGCCTTGTATGTGTAACTGTAACTCTAAAAACTAACTTCCATCCAGTGGAGCCTGAAGCATGAATGCGCTGGTAGTGCCAGAATAGTTCTCTGAAATAGTCTGTTTTATAATGTGCTACTGCTACTGGTTACTTTTATCTGAAGCAAGTGGTCAAATTTGCGAAATGTATTTGTTACTTAACCACCCTTTCAATATCCAGGATCACATCAGCATCACCAGCATGCCAGAATTTCGTCCTTCAGGAGTTCTTTTACTTGCCAGTAAATATACTGAGATGGAGCTGTCGTCTTTAAGCACACTTAAAAACCATTGGTCTGGTCCAGATTCTAACCCACGACCTTGGGATCAGTAGGCCAGCATCTAACCACTGAGCTGCCCACACCAACATCAAATCTGTAGCTACCTCAAATTTCATAAATAGATTGCGTTGTTATCCCCACCAAATAGAATGCATGGAAAGCAGAATAAAACCTTTTTCGACTCACATCCATGGATCCGTTTGTTTTTTGTGTTCATGTCCATATTGAATTTTCTAATTTTGTTCTGTGGTTATGTGCAGATCAGGAATAGGTGTTCACATGGATTTTACTTTCAGCTTGTCTTCTTGTCTAATGTAGAATATGGGCTTCTCAGTAAAGAACTCGCTGTGTTAATTTTACTTAAAACAGCAACCTGCACACCACACTCATAATCACTCACACACTCGACAGTGTCTACCATGTGTTTACTGTTCCTACATCGTAGCACACCTCTCTTTCAAATGTATGGGATTACTAGCAGTGCAACCAACATTGTAGAGAACAATTACTTGTATAATTCGAAGTATAAACAATGGAAAATCAAATGTATAAGACACAAGTTTCTAGTTTTACGCAGTTGTAGTAATTGATGGCTTATTTCTCATTTTGCTATATAGCACATCTTACTTCTCAGTCAAGCAATCAAAGACTCTTTCAATAGAAAAGTAGATAATGTATGAGTTTTTATTGATTTCCGAAGTGTATATCATTCTATATGCAGACCAAAACTACTAAAGAAAGTAAAAAAAATAGGGATACAGGGTTCAATGTTTTCATGACTGTCATTTCCTAACAGAACGCTTTATTGCTACCAAATATGGAAGAAATATATCTAAATATAAACAAGTACACTGTTTAATTTAAAAGGCGAGTCAATTAATAACACTAAACAACACTTACGTTTAGTGTTATTAGTGTTATTAACCTTTTAAATTAAATTGATTATAACAACAGTTTTCAAACTTCTATGAAAGGAAGATAAGTACACTGTGGCTTACCACAAGGCGCTGTGCTGAGCACTACACTTTTTAATATATTTATTAATGATCTGCCATAACAAATACAAGAATCAGGTGTGAAGTGTGCACTATTTGCCGATGACTTAGTAATGTGGACTTAAAAACCAAAAAAAAAAAAAAAAAAGTACAAAACTAGAATAAACCATGCAAAAATGCTTAACCAACCTACAAAAGTGGACCAAAGAAAATTTAATGATTATTAATACAACAAAATCAAACTTTTCACAACAAAAAAAAAAACAGTTAAACTAAAACCAAATTTTGAGAGTCTACAATTACCAGAAACAAAGGATGAAAGTATTTAGGAGTTACATTTGATACCAAACTTACATGGACCATACAAATAGAAAATGTAATACAGAGAGCAGAAAGGTGCCTTTCTCTGTTAAAACGTCTAACAGGAATGAAGTGGGGATGTTCCAGAGCAACTCTTAATACAACATACAATATATATAAAGCCATTATTTACTTACTGCAGTGCAGTTCTTGTAACAACAAATACAAAAAAAATTCAAATCTTTCAAAACCAAAGTCTGAGACTAATTACAGGTGCTATCAAAACCACACCAATAGTAGCTATGGAAATACTAACCAACCAACCAATACCCCATTGAATATGAAATAGAAAAAGCGGCTCTTATTCAACACGAAAAGTTGATCAGACTCCCATTCAATACATGGAACAAGAGAAATTTTACACATTCACTAAAGACTTAGGAGAGCTTTCTTTCCAAAATTCAAGACATCGAGAAAAATGTACACCTTAATTCAAAGGAAAACTTCATATCTAAAGTCAATCCAACACAAACATTAGACATCACATATTATTTAAACCTGATAGAAGAAGTTAAAAAAAGTGATACTCCAACTAGTGTTCTAAAATTATTATTGGCATTAGAGACAATCCATACTAGATTTCCAGAACACGAATGGCTTCATATTTATATTGATGGATCATTGATATTAAACCAAGATGGAGCAGGGGCTGGGGTCACATGTCACCTCTTTTCCTATTATAAATCTTTAAGTTATGGAACTACTAACTTTGATGGAGAAATTGAAGCAATTTGAATGGCCCTACAAAATCTTTTGTATAGAATTTCACATTTTCATCAGTTATTCTCTCAGATGCCAGGGCAGCAATTATAGCAATTACTTCCAAGTTGTCACCAAAAAAACAAACAATTATAGAATGTTGGAAAATCCTTACCCATCTAACAGCACTTCAAAAACACCTAGTCTTCCAATGGATACCAGCTCACTGTGGACTGAGTGGTAATGAGAAAGCTGATTTTCTTGCAAAAAAGGATACCGGCAGTGTACAGAAATCTATAGTTAATCTACCATTTTATGCAGCTAAATGATTAGTCAACTCTGAATTCAAAAAAAGTATTGCAAAATATTACTATGAAAAATCAAAGAATTAAAGATGGGAACTACCAAACATTCAAACAGTAATTCCTGAGTATCCTCGAAAAACAGCAGTTGCAACCTTGAGGTTGATTGCAGGACATGATTGTCTGGCAAAACATTTAAACAGAATTGGGATATATTCTTCACCACTCTGTCCTCTATGTGATCTGCAAGAGGAAATGGACCGAGGCCACCTTCAAATATACCCGGCCACTTCTAGCACCCCATCCATCAGTGAAAAATATTGGAGAGCAAGAGGATTAATGACTTCATTATCAGAAATCCAACATTAGCTAACAACAGCATTTTGCTAAGTGAATGATAAAGTTGGTACAAATAATTTGATGTCGAGATTTCACTGGAAATATGTTTTGAGACCCCTGAATCAAAAAAAAAAAAAGCATTTTTAGAAAAAGGTCTGTATGTGTCAGTCTGTGTCTGTCAGTATGTGGACAGCATAACACAAAAACGAAAAGCGGGTTAAAAACCAAAGTTGGTATTTAAGTTTAATGTCTATCTAGGATGCAACATGAAGATTTTGAAGAAAATAGCCCCACCCTAAACTACCCTTTAGATGGAAAATTTTTCGATAATTTTTATTTTCTTGAAAATGGCTAACGATTTTGATTAAAATGTCATGTTTGAGATATTTTTATGACAAATGAAATGCATATCTTGAATTTTCTGGCTATAGCCCCTGTAGTCATATTTACTCTGGACGACTTTTGCATATCTGGTAAACCATTAGAGATAGACAAATTCTGTTGTTGTTTTCTAGTGCCTTGCATCTGGCAATGAAGCCATTAGACAAATTCTTAATATACAAAAAATGTTGTTAGCTAATGCTGGATTTCTGACAATGAAGTCATTAATCCTCTTGCCCTCCAATACCTTTCACAATGACACTGAAGAGAGCAGTAATAGTAACCGTTTTTTAGAGAGCACCATATTTTTATGTTTTGGCGGTCACATCGCTCTCTCACAACCCCCAGAATGTCTGGAGGACCACACCTGTCGTTGGTTTACGGGTCTCACCGACCTGACTGGGAGAATTATCAAAATAAATTCACCGACCATATCCTCTGATTACCAATCAGAGGACGTATACATGCCATGACAGGTCAGCATGTTTGGGGGTTAAGGTTTTATAGAGAAGTTAAAGAAATGGAGAGGTTGGAAAAATAAAGACTCCCTAGCCCTTGGGAACCTTAATAGCATTGGGGTCAGAAGAGAACAAGAGATGACCAAGGTAAGGTCAGATAGAAAAGTTACAGTGAGGAGCAAAACACCAGTAAGTGGAAGTAATGTTCTGCTCAGCTTGGGTACCTTGTGGTCGCTATTTACATATCCCCTAGACGGAGACCCCTGAGGCCATACAAAAAATGTAGATCTCGTTAAAATACACAACTTATGTCTAAATGAATTTTCTTGTAGGGTGAACCATTTCGGAGATATTCCTTGTTATGTGTGAGAGTTTCGGAAAACATAAAATCTCTGTGAAATGGAACATCGTTGTTCATTTTTTATATGCTAAGCGTACAAAGAGAACAGGGTCTCAAAGCTCTAAAATATTTGACTATTGCTCAAAGCCTAATGTATTCTAATATTCCCCTTGTACCTACAAGGAAATAAGCCATAAGATAATTTGTACATATGTTTATCTCAACTAACATGAAGAAGATATAGGAATAAGAGTTTGTGAGAATGGTTAGTTTAAGAGTAGAGAAAGTCATGTGAGTGTAACACATTAGATTTTTATATGTACATTTTCTGTGAATATTGTTTGAAGATCCCTTCTTTTGGAGTGATCAAAAGTTGTATTCCTGTTAATCCATTAGAGATAAGGGGTTACTAATGTAAATGCACATCTTGATATAGCTCACTTTTGGTAACTTTAATTATTTTTCAGATTATCTTTTCTGTTCATTTCAAATTTCATGCAGTTAATTTTCAGAAGCGTTTGATAGTTGTTTGTTTCTTGTAGTGTCATTCAAAGCTGAATGAAATTGAATCATGAGAAATATTTCATCCCATGTATTGGCTGATAATCACCTTGTTAAGAATATATTTTCTAATCATATATTAACTACACCAAAATTTCTTGCAAAATTACATTGAAGATCTTCAGTTAAAGCAAATCTGAATTTGATTTAATTCTCAGTGCGCTTAACAAACATTGCTTGTATTGCCACAAAGTTCAAATTGTTAGCATTAATATGTTTTAGTGTGTACTAATTTATGGAAGTGTTTAAAACAGTGAAAGTTTCTCACACTGGTTGGAATTTATGAATAGGATGATTACGCTTAAGTTTCACTTACAGGATTATGCTATGTTATAAAATAAATGTGAAACAAAACTGTAATCATCCTACTCATAAATTTTAACCATGATGAGTATGTTTTGGATTTGTGTTGATTACACTGGTGGTTCCTGGGTGTTTGCATACTCACAATTGCACACCACTAATTCTTTGCTGTATATGAATGTGTATTTACCTCTATAGACATTCATATAAGAAAGTCGAATGTCCGACTTTCTTCTCCATGAACTTCTCATTTAATTTTCCCCCATCATCTTTACCAAAAGCCAGTGAAATCACTCAACAAGCTGTAGAGATGCATAAACGCGATTTTGCAACTGGCAAAGGTAGCTTTTAGGTGAGGGGTTGCGAGGAGCGGTGCATACCTTACATTTAAGAGTACGGTAAATTAAGTTAGCATAGCCGACAAGGCTAACACATAGGATTCTTACCATGCAAGCGCACTATGTTTTCATACAAGTTTTTGCTGTTTTCCTTGTTACAAACATTTTTTCCCTCTTGTTTAGCAGAACCTACTAGGCAGTTAAACAACATGACAGTACTAAATATAGTATAGCAATTTTCTATATTGGAATGCCAGTTGTGTTACTGTTATAAACAAAATTACATCTAGTTCTGTTAAACAATTATAATTACATATAATTACTGTTCATGTGATAATTTACTAAGGGCAATACTTTAGGTTGGAATAGTTACTTTGTTACAGTGTTTATTAATGTTTGTTATGTTTCTGTTTCTAAATTGAATGCAGTTATGTCTGCACATAGCAGGAAATTTGAATCTATGAAAGAGTGCACAAATGAATAATGTGGAGAAACTGACAGATAAATCTTTTGGGTTTATCCTTAGAATAGAAGCAGTCTTCCATACTCATTATTTGCTAGTGAGAGAAATGACATCTGGGCAGATAATGATTGTTGTGATATTGGTCTTTTAAAACAAAAGGCAGCAAAACTTGTTAGCTCCATTGTCCGTGTGAATTGTGAATTGCAATTATGTTGTATGTGTCAGAGAAATACAGAGATAAAAAGTGGAGAGATTGTAATATACTGCACACCCACTGCGAAAAGTCACAAGCCGCCACTGGTTGATTATCTAATGATATTGTGCAGTAACAAACAATTCAGTTGTAATGAACAACATAGTTCATTTACATGAATAATTTATAACTGTAGTTCTCACTTATTTCAAAATGGGTTTCTGTTTTTAGCAAACAGATTCTATTTTCAGAGTTTATTCTCTGATTATTATATTTAGTGATGCTAAATCCACTGAAATTTCAGATTATGTCCAGAAACAGTATCTGCTGACATTGGAAAATCATCATTGTCCTCTCGTGAAGTCTCAGGAAGAGATACAAGCATCTATAATAGAAAGGATCACCTTGAATGTGAACACTTGAAACAAAAGAGTTTGATCCATAAGGGCAAAGGTCCACACCGATGTAACACTTGCAATAAGACTTTTGTTCGCCTGTCAAATTTGAAAACTCATAATTTGATTCATGAAGGTAAGAAGCCTCACCAATGTAAAACTTGTGATAAGAGCTTTACTCGGTTGTCATATTTGAAAACACATCATTTGATTCATGAGGGTAAGAAGCCTCACCTATGTAAAACTTGTGATAAAAGCTTTTTTTCCTTGTCACATTTGAAGGCACATAACTTGATTCATGAGGGTAAGAAACCTCACCAATGTAAAACTTGTGATAAAAGCTTTACTCAGTTGTCAAATTTGAAAACACATAACTTGATTCATGAGGGTAAGAAACCAAATCAATGTAAAACTTGTGGCAAAACCTTTACTCAATTATCAACTTTGCAAACTCATAATATGATTCATGAAGGTAAGAAGCCACATGAATGTAAAACTTGTAATAAAAGTTTTACTCACAAGTCAGATTTGAGAAGGCATAGTTCGATTCATGAGCGTAAGAATCCACATCAGTGTAAAAGTTTTCATAAGAATTTTACGCAGTTGTCAAATTTGAAAAAAACGTAATTTTATTCATGAGGATAAGAATCATCAGTCAAAGGAATACACTAGGGAGCTTAGTAGGCCGATTCTCAAGATATTTCTCAAACTCAATGGGAAACCCAGGTCATCAGAAACAGATTAAAAACTTTGTCTTAATTAATATATATATACACAGAGTTAATGATAATTTTGCTGTTTAATTCTGTTACATTGTGTACAGTGAACAACAAACAAGTGAAGAAGGCTAACGTGCAATTTGAAATACCAACATAAAACAGCAAAGTTCTAAAGTATGTAGAATTTCTATCGCCTGATTCCAAATGGGCAATTGGATGACTGGTAATTGGTGATAATTGTGATTATAGGTTGTATAATTCATTGTGGTTCTTTTAATGTTTTGTGCTGTTATGAATAGTTTGTCTATAATGAAAATTTAACAAGACAAGAATGTAATTCTGCATGTCTAAATATGCACAACCTCTACTGTTGCTGGGAAGGAATAATTCACTAATTTTAAGGTTAAAAGATGTAATCAATTTAATTTAAAAGGTGAGTCATTTAATAACACTGAACAACACTTATAACATAATTTTCCGGTTGATAATGGAGGAAAGTTAACCTTCGAAACGCGTTCCAGAAAATTATGTTGTAAGTGTTGTTCAGTGTTATTAAATGACACCTTTTAAATTAAATTAATTACAACACTGTTTTCAAACTTTAATGAAAGGAAGATAGGTGTAATCAACTTTGGTGAGCTTTTCTTCATCTGATTACCCTCCTTGTATGGTGGAGTGACATCCCTAGGACTTATGATGCATGCTGGCGAGGGGAAATTCTACGTTCCCTGTATACGTGGACGCCTAGCGCTGTTCATTCAGTAGTTTGTGAAAGAACATACACTGGAAGTCCACAATGCCTGTCCCAAGTATCCGCACTTGTATTTTAGAATTTTTGTTAGGCTACATTGACTGACGTTTTATTTGCATAGATGGATAAAAGGGCACCAGCAGTGTTTGATGTGCTTATGTTTATGGAACCGAACCACATACACTGGTTTTCATAATAGTACTTCCATTTATGCTGCAGAGCTGTATTCGATATACCGAACTGTTTTATGTGTGCCATACTAAGGTGACTGCCTGACTTTAAATGATTCTCGTATTGCCCTTCAGAGCCTTTGTGAGCTGTACAACTAACATTGTATTGTACAACGTATCAAGGATGCTCTCCATGTTTTACACACTTCTGTGTTAGCGTGGTGTGTGTGCATGGATTGCTGGTCACATAGGTTTGCCTGGGAATGAAAGACAGATTTAGCAGCAAAAGCGGCAGCCACAGAACCCAGTATTACCATCTTGCATGTTACTCTAGAAGACTTCCAGGCTTGAAGTGCGGAGAGCGGTGTGGTCAGCTGTCCACGGTAATAACCTTAGAAACGTGTAAGAACTTCCTATAAACTGTTGAACTTCCTCTTGCAAGGAGGTTAACTTGGCTCGCTTGCCAATTGGCCACTGCAATTTTTCACGCTACCTATTTAAACGGGACCCTGCTCTTTCTCTGCTGTGTGACAACCTTTTGTCAGTCCGTCACATGCTGCTAGAGTGTTCCTCTCTAGCACACCTTAGCAGTTGTAGCTGCCTGCCAGTGTTGCAGAGATCTTGGCAGTCGATAAAGTTTTTAAGTGTTTAGCGGAGCGTAATATGAGTTTGAGAATTTGGAACTTTAGATATCTAGTTTTTATACACTTTTGACAGGTTTATCACTTTGTTTTAACTGTGGCTCTTACCATTCTCTTTTGTATATATATGTATATTTTTCTTTTTAATGGTGATTTTGTTTTTTAGTCAAGTTTATAGCTGGTTTTTGCCATGAATTGCTCTTAAGGGCCCAAATAACCTTAAACCTACACCTCCACAAGGCATGAGAGTGAGGAAGAGGGTGATATGAATGATGCAGTTTTACCCAGATTGTGTGCACTTCCCAAAATTCACAAACCAGGAAATAAATGAGACCCATTATAAATTGCATGATTTCACCTACTTACAATTGTTGATATGCTTTTGATCTATGGAGAAGCAAGACCCAATGCATAAGCAGCTCAACATCTATACCAGGAGATATGTAATAGACAATAATATCATAAAATGGAAATAAAACAATTATGAATTGGAATATCAACTTAAAACATTAAACCAATTTTATTTGTGAATATCATACGTTGAAACAATTAGTACACGCAGGGGATTTGATCCACCTTTATAGCAGACAGATTCCTTACGAATGGTGCGCTCGTTCCATCTGAGCTACCTAGTAACTTGAGAGATAAACATTCCGTTTAACATGTATTTATCAAAGTTCTAAGGCTTTCACGGCCGGTGTCAATACTAGATGCAATAATATTAACCGGGGTTGTGGGCCGTGGTCTATTGGGTTCCTTCTTCTTCCCAAACGTTTCGTCTGCGACTACGGCAGACATCTTCAGTGGCGGCGAGGTCGAAGTTTCCTAGTGGAGATCTCAGCACCGACTGTGCTGGTCACCACCAGAGGTGCGGTATTTATGTCGGCGGCTGGAGGGGAAGTACGTTGTGATAGGTCCGGGTGGCCAGTGGGCTGGACTTGTACCAGTGGAGTACTACAAGGAGCTGGCATCTGATTGGCTGGAGAGGGGTTCTGGATTTTTGTTTTTGTTAACGCTGTTTGCCATATTCTGTTGAGTTTAAGTCCTTCTTCTTTGCGATTGATATTATTTTTGTGCTTGTGTATTTCAATGGCTTCACGGAATAAGCGAGAATAGTAATGGGATGTAGCTGCCAGAATATCTGTGTTACCATATTGGATGATGTGTTCCCCTTCTTCGAGTATGGCATGTTCAGCAATTGCTGATTTTTCAGTTTGACCCTAGCGACAATTGTCGATAGGTAGAGTGATAATAGGATTGGCTGAATGAGACAAACATCTGTGGTTCGAACCTTAAATCTCTCAACTCTTACTCAACTTTTCCAGAAGTATTTTATTGGTGAGAGAACAATAGAGGTGGTTTGAACAATCGTTGATAGATTCAAAGAAATGGATGGTTAAAATTATACATATTTTGTGGTATACATAATATGCTTGTTTGTCCACAGACTTGTTACTCAAATTAAGAAAAAGAAAAGTTGCAAAATGGATATCAAAGAAGAGGATGTTCTCTCAGATGACGTAGACTCACAGAATGAGAGAGAGTTGTTTGTTACAATGAAGACAGACAGTGATGATGTGGCAATTAAGTCAGAGACTCCTTTTACCGAACATCTTGAAACTGTTACATGCAGCAGCAACTGGGAGATAGATGTGAAAACAGAAATTGAGGAACAGACTCTGGTTTCAGACTTTGATTCACAAAAGGAGGGAGAATTTCTTCCAGAGGATCCCGTAATGAAGGATAACAAAGATAATGTTGATCATGAAATAGAAATTAAAGAGGAACCTTGGTGGTTCGAGAGAGAAACTTCTATTTGTGATGACAGTAAGGTAAGTTATGTACTGACGTACACTGGTTTTATGTAATACATAATTAGAAAGTGGTTTGTGAATACTCTGCGGTATTTGTCACATGGTTTACCAAAGAGTTGACAGTATTGCTAATGTAACACTATGAAAGTTTCAGTGAAATCATTGCACATTACTCCGATATTTTAAGATTTTACAATCAGTTGCACTTGATATAAATGGACAGGAAAACAATTCAAAGACAACAGACAACCAAGTTATAAAGCTTTAACCCACTGCTTTTTGGGTAATTTAATACCAACATTTTCTGTTCCTGGATAATAAATAAACACTTCTAATTAGTTCACAGTTTAAATTTTTGGTTTTCAGAACAAACCTTATATTTTGCTCTGAAAATATAAACTTAAATAGTAAGAAATTATAATGAAACATTAACTTGATTAAAGTGTATAAACTGCACTGTGCAACAAGCAGTACTGTTTCCATATTTCAGTCCAATCATTGATAACAGACACACACGAACTATGCATATGCAAGCATTGAAAAATTCAATATCATAGCTGGGATTTGAACCATGATACCATGATGGCTCAGTGGTTAAGAGCAGTCATGCACAAGGCAGAATATCCTTAGTTCAAATTCTGTAAATGGCATTCAATCTTTTAGTATTTACTAAATGTGAACATTAATGAGCTAGAAGAGGTGTTACATTTTGTTTACTAATGCTACCATGATTCAGCAGTTGCTTTATACTTCAAGTATTAGCAGCAAGTCAGTTCTCTCTTTGTAGCTGACGTAATACACAGTACTGATAAATCTTGTATGTGAGGAGAGGAGTTTGACACTGTTAGGAAACCTACTTTACACAGTTCCTGTTCAAGAAACCCCTCCAGGGGCCTGCTATGGTAAGTACAGCTATTGGCACACCTGCAGTCCGATCCATACTCTCGATTGGTTTGCTGTAAGGGGTGGGAGGATATATGCTAAATGCCCAATCAACCTTGGTCCTAATGTGTATGACCTCCAAAATGATACCTCTGTGGATGTAGTTTGATCGATACCTTTCACACTGGTTGTTGGTGGATGGGGTGACGCAAGGGTGATTGGGTGGCTGTGTGATTCCTAGCCTCTGATTATCAAATATGACCTGTGTTTTTATCGGTCCTGGAGGGGGCCTTTGCATGTGCTGATGCACCCCAGAAGGCGATTGGGTCGGGTCCCTCTGTCTATACACTTGGAGGTGAGACCCTAGGATGAGCAAGGTCCAGACCAGGACTCTCAACTAGGCCGGGGTGGTGCCCAGGATGTGAGCATGCCATCAGAGACATTTGCAATGGTGTAGAGTAGAGGAAGGTGAGAAGTTTATATCAGTGGGCCCATTTACTATTCAAAAGGGTTTGGATAAGATAGCTGGTTCAGTAAGGTCATGCACTATATCTCACAATGGCACACTCCTGGTTGAACCCCATTCAGCCACTCAGACAGCTAAAATATGGAAAGCCAATATGCTAGCAAGTTATTATGTCTGTTGAGGTGCACAGGAAGTTGAACTCCTCGTGCAGTGTGATATTTGTGGTGGACGAAGCGACACTGGGGCGGGTTTCCTCCAGGTTCTCCAGTTTCCCTTGACATCTCATTCCACCGGTGCTCCGTCTTCATTCCATGTATCATCAGTGTCACTGCCTGTGGTGCTGTATGTAGTAAAAGTGGGCATTAAATGCTACAAAAAGAGAAAACAATAGGAGATTCAAGGAAGTCTTACAGAGCAAGATGTTACTAAGGCTTACTGGGTTCAGCACAAAGGAGGTGAATTACATCCCTGTTCCTGACCTTTGATCAGGTGGATCTGCATTGAAGTTGGGCCTTTCATCCTGAACCCGCTTAGATGTTTCAAATGCCAGCACAATGCAGCTGCATAAAGTGAGTTTTGTAACAGACTAGCTACATGCCATAACTGTGGAGACGTCTTCCACGATGGTGCAAGTACTCGAGCTCCGTCATGTGTGGACTACAAAGGTGAACATACGTGTAGTTCCCGAGATTGTCCCCATTTTACAGAGGAAAGAGCCATCCAAGAAATGCTCAGAAGCCTGGTAACTTAACATATATGCCAACCCGCTGTTCCAAGATCCAGTACCTATAGCTCAGTTGCAGCTAAACTGTTACCAAGACATCGCAACAACAGGGCAACAATTTCAAAAAAGACACTCGTAGCCCCTTAGCTCTATTCCAAAGCCTTCAGCATCAACATGCACATCTATGTTAATATCTCTACCGGTCTGTTAGATCAACAAAATAATCAAACACAACGCCGTGCAAAGAGAACAGAATTTCAAAGCTTTAAAAATTTGACTATCATGCAAAGCCTACTGTATTCCCACATTCCCCTTGTACTCACAAGGAAATAAACAATAAGATAATTTCTGTAAATGTTTATCTCAGCTAACATGAAGATATGGGAATAAGAGTTGGTAAGAGTAGTTGGTACTCGAGTAGGGAAAGTCATGTTAGTGCAACTATCAGATTTTTTATTATTATTTGCAGTAAAGAATCCACTTATAGTATTGATGTAAAATTAAAATTAAACTTTTAACATTCATGAGAGGTAGAATCAGGACTCAAAAATTCAGTGCATTAGCTGGAATTTGACTCACAGATGTTACACTTCACATGCAGCTGCTGTAACCATTCAGCTACCATGGCAACCCTCCAGTATGACATGACTTCCACTAGGCTATCTCACATCTGACATAAGTACTTGGTCGGTATAAAGTAACATTACCATCTGGAACATAAAGTACTTAACCTCTTCAGGGATATGGACGTGAAATCACGTCCATTTAAAATGACGGACGAGCGATATGGACGTGTATACACGTCCTGTGCGTTTGTGCATTTAACCCTTATTTATCCACTATCTAACTCAACTTATTTTAATTTTCCCCCATTATGAAACATTTAATTAAATTCTATATGCTTTACTGGCTTACCTTTATATGTTCCTTCTGCAGTGATATGCCTCAAAACAGGGATAAACACACAAGGGCACATCTCCACATTCGCCACAGATCATCCCAGTTTCTGTACGGATTCCCTTCTTGCGGCACACGAAACACTTTCGAGATGGGCGGAACTTCTTTGCTGTTGACGGTATCCTTTTAGCATAATGTTTTCCTTGAAGTCTGAGGGGTGCAGGGGTTTTGGATTTTCTACCCCCAGTATGAAGAGGCCTCTCAACCTGGTATTGTTCAATTAGGCTGCGAGCTATTGATAGTCGAAAGTCCAGGTAGGTCATTGTCTTGTGTGGGTTTAGAGCTCTCCAAATTACCAAACAATTGTATATGGTTATATCCAGCTGGTGCAAAAATACCTTTTTATACCATTTCACTGTTTTTCGTAAAGAGGGATATGCTTGCAATACCTGATCTACTAGATCGACACCGCCCATGTGCATATTGTATTCCTGGATAACGTCAGGCCTGAAAATGCACATTTTGGTATGGGCATCTGTTTTTCCAGTGTCAATCATCGAAATCTGAAAACTGCAATTGGATAATGCCGTAACTACCCTCCTGTCCTGCCAGGCAAGGTAGGTCAAAGGTGGGAGCTGACGCACCTCCATTTCCCCTCTCCTTAGAGCCTGCGTATTCACATCTTTTGGCAAACCAACACGATTTGAACGTACTGTTCCAATTGCATTAGTCTTTCTTTTGTGTAAGGCCATGAATAATTTAGGAGAGCTGTACCAGTTATCTAAGTACACAGTCCTACCCTGATCAAGCACAGGTTCCATTAGGTGCATTACTATGGAGCCATATAAGCCCAAATCTTTGTCTCCAGTATTGTCAGTCCCTTGACCAGTGTAAATGCAGCTATTGTAACGATATCCCGTTTTACTTTCACAAACATCAAAACTCTTTATGCCAAATCTAGCCCTTTTTGTTTTGATGTATTGCTTCCAACCTAAGCGGCCCTTCCAAAGCATTAGGCTTTCATCAACAGTGACCTTTTCACCAGGCACATAATTTTCTTTAAATTTTGAAAGAATATAATCGAAAACAGGCCTAATTTTGTGGAGTTTGTCATTTACATTCTCTGTGCAGGTGAAATGAAGGAACCGCAAAATTGACGTAAACCTGTTATTTGACATGCATTTTCCAAAAAAAGGAGTAGCTAGCATGTCATCTGTGGACCAATACATGTATAATGCAGGTTTACGAATAACACACATAAGTATAATTAGACCAATTAGCCTGTAAATCTCATTGAGTGTTACTTCTGTCCACCTTTGAATTCTGCTCTTAGGCCCTAATTTACCTTTAGAGAGCAGGTCTTCCTTCACCTTACTCGCATATACATTTGTTTCCGAAACAATGAGAGACACTAAGTCGGTAGTAAAAAATTTTGTAAAAATGTCAATTGGTTGGCTGTCAGAAGTCAGCTGAGCCTGGGATTGAACACCAGACCCTGTGCTCGTGAAGATGTGCCTGTTTGTATTGGAATTGTTTTCAGCACTCCACAATGCTGACTCTTCACGAACACCTGAAGGAAGTTGGTCACGTTCTTCCTCACTGCTACTTGTACCTATGTCCTCCACACCCCCCTCAAATTCGGAAAATTCGCCATCGATATCCAAATCGCTGTCACACAGCAAGAAGTCCTCCACATTATTGTGTGTAATTTCAGAAGCCCTTACACTTCCACCACTCGCTAACCTTTGTGCAACACTGCTTGTTGATGTCATGTTTTAGCTCTGAGATGTAACACTCAATAGCTTCTCACTTCAGCTACAAGCAGGAAAGTATACGTATGTATTTCAAGAGAGAAACAAACGGAGCCTGTAAGCTATATCCAAGTTACGAAACACGTGTAAGGAAAAATTGCAAACCTGCTTTATTCTGATGACTCATAAACCACGCATACAGTAGCGTTCTATTTCACATTGTGCTGTGACTTGCTGACGCATAGCTAACACATACAATGGGTCCACTACTGTTTCTTTCCTAGATGCGTTCGACAAAGCAAAGTTAACTTTTTACCACAGTGAAACAAATAGTGCCATTTCAACGATTTGTAAATGCAACTCAACATTGCTGATGATGTACATGTATACTGCATATAATGAGTTTTATACCAGTTTTTGTTTCATTAAAATAACTTAAAATTTACGCAAAATACAGGTGTGTATTTAGGAAGCACTTTTAGCGCATTTAACAATTTAAATGCCCTGCGCTGGATATTGGGTATCCCTTCTCGGCCTGCAGAGCTTTTAAATGGCTGTCGCTCAAGAGGTTAAGATTGTAAGTCGCCCTTGGGGTATTTATCTCAGATGTGAGAGTCCCATGTGGTCTAATGTCATATTGGGAAGTTTCCGTGGATTGTACTGGTCAAACAGTGCTCACACATGGCTTGTGTGTTTAAAAACCAATATGATTGCTTGACACTAAGTAACAATTCTGGTTTACAAGTCCCAGTATATTATACATCTCAACTCTCAGGCATTTGGCATGGACAATCTCAGTTGGTTACTTTTGTCTTCCCTGCTCCTGTTTGCCCATGCTTCTCAAACATTGGTGTTAATTTTCTTAAATTCTGACTAATTGAATCACATTCTTATTTATTAAACATTACATTTATCTACTCTGTTCTATAAAACAGTCCATTACTTGAGTTTCTTACATCCCATTCCATGCTGAAATGTTCAAATGTTTGTTTGCACTTATCTCCTAACCATGTTATGCAGGAGCTTTACATAACACTATAGATAATTGTGTGAATTATTCTCTTACAGGATGCAGACTTCCCTCCAGTAAAATCCTCAAGGTAAGACTTGACACTTTTCAGTTACTGGTCTTCTTGTGTTAATTCTTATATATCTGTCACATTTACATTGTGTCCTTGAACCAACACAAATAGTAACATTATATTCAATCCATAAAGGTACGAGCATAACCCCAAAAGTAAGGTATCCAAAGTGCATTTAACTGTTTGTACAACTGTTGGCCACACTGTTGTGTTTCTTGCTTCCCCCTCTCTCTATAGAAACCATCACACAACCGCTGGGACATTTAGTCTTGGCAGCAAGTTATAATAGAGCTTGCATTTGCCACTACCACCAGCTGCAGTTATTCACTTTTTTAAAGCAAAAGGCAAATAAAACAATCAAAATTCAATTATATTTTATGGAAATGGGTCAGGAGCTGTGTGTAGATGTCAGAAACATCCCCAAGTGGTGTAGAGAGTTTGCAGCGGGTTGTACTGAAATTATGATAAAGAAAGAAGCACCAGGCAGCCAATTTCCAATGAGACACATGTAAAGGTTCAACAAATTGTGCTTGTAGATCAGCACATATTTCTTGATGTGCTGTGCATTGTTATTCTTGAGGTTTCTCTAACCACCGTTAATAAGACCTTGCTTGAAGTTTTGAAATTTTGTAAGGTGTATGCAACATGGGTCCGACAATTGGCAAAGTGCAGTGAAACTTGTTGCCAATTTCTTCAATATTATGTAGATGAATGGGGTCAACCTTTTGGATTTGATTGTCACAAGTGATGAAACCTGGGCTTTCTGCTTCGTACCTGAGACCAAACAACAGTCCTGTGAGTGGCAGCATTATGATTCACCTTTGTGAAAGTTCAAAAGAACGCAGTCTACCGTTAAACACATGGCAACTGTGTTTTGGGATCAAAGAAGGATATTGTCGCTAAACTTCATGGCTTCTGGAACAACAGTAAATGGTCATGAATATGTAAGATACTAAAACAACTCACACGGGCGACTCAGAAGTGCAGAAGAGGAATGTTGAGAAAGTACATAAGCCCTCTCTACGACAATGCTCACTGCCACATATGTCAAACCATGGATCTTTTACAACAGTTTGGATAGTACATCCCCCTACAGTGCAGTTTTATTTTAAAAAAAGAGAGCAATAGCATTGGGGTATATACTTCACCAATCTGTCCTCTATGTGATCTGCAAGAGGAAATGGATCGAGACCACCTTCAAATATGCCTGGCCACTTCTAGTGCCCCATCCATCAGTGAAAAATATTGGAGAGCAAGAGGATTAATGACTTCATTGTCAGAAATCCAGCATTAGCTAACAGCAGTCCAGTTTTAGCGCCCAGTAACTACTACTTGTTTCCCCAAGTTGAAAGTACATCTCTCTGGTAATGAGGTACATGTTTCCTCAAGAGCGAGCTAATGTGATATAGATACGATATGGACATATAAAAATGCATCGTTCAAAGTGGTAATTATGTGGAACAGTAAAAGAATGTTCAAGATTCAATATTATATACTGAAAATGTATTAAAGTAATATTTTTAAACAGTTACAAGACCTTACTTTCGGGAGTGCTCTAGCACGTACAGAGATTTGTTGTATGATTGAATTTGGAAATACTTAGTTATACCCTTTTATGAGGGTGGAGAAAATGCTTTTTATCTTTTCTCTATGTTTTATATTATTGTGACAAAAGAGCAAAATTGGTCAGGTTACTTTTCTATCACTTTATTATCTTTTAAATTTTTACTATAAATCCCCAGTTTTCTTCTCGCCATCAACACTGTCTACGGTAATTATTATTTATTTATGCCAACAAACTTACTGTTGGTGTTTTTAAACACACAAGCCGTGTGTGGGCAAAGTTTAAGAGGTAGAACTGGAACTTAAAAATTCAATGCCACAACTGGGATTTGAACCACAGACCTTCCGCTTACCGGGCGGACGCTCTAACCACTGGTTTGAGAATTGAATGTCATTCTGGCAGTTTGTCACAATAGCTCAGTAACGGTGCATATACGTCATGAGGTAAGACATGAACCATTCTTGTGCATAGGCGAAGCTGCTTTCCTTCCCTCCCTCTCTGCAAAAACTGAGAGAGGGGGAATAGACGCGTCAGTTTGCTGCAAAACACTACAACAGCATGCAGCTGAAACAATCACAGTTCCAACAAAGGTTATTGTTAGCATATAGCTATAGTTATAGCGAAATTGCTTTGTTCATTATAAAGCTAATTGTTATACATATATAATGTCATTGGCAGAGACCGTAAGTTTAGGCATTATAAATCATTAAAATAGGCAATGAAAGGCTATTAGAGAAACCCATTTATTTAATACATTACACTATTGAATAACTCTGCCATATTTTAAAGAACTTCAAAATTTTAAACAAAGTGCTGCCAAGATCCATGTCCCTCATCGCGTTATAGTTTTGGGGGGGGGGGGGGGGGCGGACGTACATCTTGTGCAATGTACTTAAATATCAAGATTCTTGATGGGGCTTTCACAAATATCTTAATACTGGAAATCAGTTTACCAACATCTGGAAACAAGCAATATATCTCTTCTGACACCCTGTGAAAGCCATGTGCTACGCAGGTCATGTGATACATGTTTGGAAATGGCACTTATAATGTTATTCCAGCCTTTTTCATATAGGGTGCAGCGTCACTGATGAAAAGTAAGATATATTGAATCTCTTGAGGCCACAGCAACATTAATGAATTGGTGGATCACTGCGCTATAGTTAACTTTCTCAAGACGCTGTGTTGTAAGCAGGAATGGTTTCATTGATTCATCTTCTGTAGGATCTAATGGTCCAATAACAACATTGGCAATGAAATGAGCCATGGTATCAGTTAACTTGTCAATAGGAATCTGGATCTTCTTATTTTTCATTTTATCTTTGATTTTCATTGTGTCATCATAACGTTCAGTTAATTAACTTTTTCTCAAACTTGACTAGCTAGGTGCAGACTGGTTAGTATACTTCTCCATAAACTGATAATGTTGTTGTTGTTGTTAGCTAATGCTGGATTTCTGACAATGAAGTCATTAATCCTCTTGCTCTCCAATATTTTTCACTGATGGATGGGGCACTAGAAGTGGCCGGGCATATTTGAAGGTGGTCTCGATCCATTTCCTCTTGCAGATCACATAGAGGACAGAGTGGTGAAGAATATATCCCAATTCTGTTTAAATGTTTTGCCAGACAATCATGTCCTGTAATCAACCTGAAGATTGCAACTGCTGTTTTTCGAGGATACTCAGGAATCACTGTTTGAACGTTTGGTAGTTCCCATCTTTTATTCTTTGATTTTTCATAGTAATATTTTGCAATAATTTTTTTGAATTCAGAGTTGACTAATCTTTTAGCTGCATAAAATGGTAAATTAACTATAAATTTTTGTACACCGCTGGTACCCTTTTTTGCAAGAAAATCAGCTTTCTCATTACCACTCAGTCCACAGTGAGCCGGTATCCATTGGAAGACTAGGTGTTTAAACTGATAATGTAGGATTCTGTAATTTGCATAAAGGGATTCCAGCGCTGAGGAAAGCTTTACGTAAGTCGAAAGCAAACTGAGATTTTCAACTTCATGTTACAATTGCTGTTAGAAGCAATCTTCCCAATAGGCTGCGAAAGTGCATTTTTTGTCTGATTGTGCCAATATGTTGTGATTTGTTGTTGTTTGCTAATGCTCTGGATCTTGGACTTCATCCATTCTCCGTCTGGCATCCCAGTAATAAGATGTTAATTGCGTGTGAAGATCTCCTATTTTTGGAATTGCTTGGCATATTAGTGTTCCTTGTGCATAATTGAATGTGGATATTATACATATATTTATCTTATGAAGGTGTGCAACTAGAGAGTAGTCAAGCGAAATATTGCCACTGATTTTCTTCGTGGATAATCAGGGATTTATTTCTTATCTTCAAGAATGATGGTCCATTTTTTATCTATGCTTGCGATTTTATACTCTTCCTGTTGAAGTTATTTTATTTTATTACTAATTTGTAATTTAGCAGAGTGGAAAGATAAATTATTGTTTTTTGACTGTTTAATTTGTGTGCCTTTTTTGCTAGTATATCAGCTTGTTCATTTCCAGCCAATCCTATCTGTGCTGGAATTCATTGTAGTACTATTTGTTTTCCTAGATTTTGTAGTATTTTTATTGAATGAGTTATTTCATTTATAGCGCTATCATATGAGTATTGATTTGTCATTGCTTGTAGGCCAGATTTTGAGTCACTGAATATGGTTGCTTTGTTGAATTTATTAATATAATTAAAAAGTTGTTTTAGGCTGGCATTAATAGCTGCTATCTCCACATCAAAGTTTGTTGTATTTGGTCCTATAGATAAATATAGACTGAATAGTTTACAATATATACCGGCTCCAGCATTTCCATTTTTGTTCATGAGAGAACCATCTGTGCAAATATGCAACCATTCTTGTTCTGGGTATTATGTATGAATTGTTTGCTGTGCTAATAATTTCAATTGTACTGAACCAGAATCTTTCTTAGCTGTGATATTTTGAATTAGTTGATCTTCAAGCCTAATTTCTGTTTGATAGAGAGGGCATCTTGGGAGTGGTTGGATCCAAAAGTATTAATATAACCTTTTAATTTACTGGGTAAAGAAACACTGAATTTTGGCGTCTTGCTATTAGCTACGTCACAACGAAAACTGAAAGAAAAACAAAGTTAGTCTTGCACTCCTTATTGCCTTTTAAAATAAACACAAGCGGTAATTCAAATGCTTTCTTTATCTATAGATTTATTTGCGCGGCAGCACTCATTGTTGCAAAGAAAATAATGAACTGAATGAAGGACACCTAATTTGTCTGCAACTTACAGACAATAATATACATTCAGTGAAGTAATTTTCATTGTCACGGAAATGGTTGTTGAAATAAAATGTACCTGAAGGAAATGTTTAATAATCAATAATAGATAAATAATGAAACAAAGGCAACAAAAAGCATTTACTTCATAAAATAGGCATTTATATTTAAAACGGCAGAAAAGGGCAACACAAAACTGTGGCATTTCAATCAAAAAGGTATAATTCATACAGATCCGCTTTCAAATTGAAGATAAATTTGACACTTAATAAGGCATTCTGCCCAAGTTCTGGTCTCTGGTCATTAACAATATGCACTAAAGCTGTGTTAGCGAGCTTCACTCCTTCATGGACAGAGACGTACACGATTGTGCAACTTCGTCCACCATTAGCCTTTCAGGTGAAGAGTTGCCACTGCGCATCTAAGGGAAATGCTCATGTCTCACCTCACGACCTATAGCAAGGTTGGCCAAGGTCAGTTTCCCTTGGCTGCTGGCTTCTTTATAACCACCTTGTTAAGAATATATTGTCACCGCGCCCGCCGCATCTAATTGCCGACAACAGCAGTGTCACCCATCGCATTATTGTCGGCACTACCGCAAAGGTGCCGAAGGAAAGAGACAGAGAATGGCCGCATTGTTGGGGCGCTTGCCGAAAGAGAGAAAAGGATAGAAGCTTCTGGAATCTTCCTCTTTGTATTCCACCGCAATAACTGAACTTTCCAGAATAGTGCCTGGGAGATATAAATAGCGGTAAAGTGCGACAGAAGAGGCAGTCAGACGTATGTGAAGCGTTGAGTAGTCGTGCCGACGGAGACGGACAGACGATGTGAAGCGTTTTGCCGACGGAGTAGGGACAGTTCTTTGTGTTACGAGTTCGGAGCCGTGCTGTTGGAGAATCGAAAAAGACTTTCTTGCTGTTGCAACGAGTGTACAAAGTTACTGTTTACGGAAATAAAAGTGTTTCTTTATCTCGACTACATCTGTCTTCTTTACTTTTCAAAACAACCAAAGTCACAATATTTTCTAACCAAATATTAACAACACAGAAATTGCTTGCAAAACTACAGCTGCAGTTTAAGCAAACCCGAATTTGATTCCTAGTGCATTTAATAAACATTGCTTGTATTGCCATAAATTTCAAATTGTTTTAGCATTGATATGTTTTTGAGTTTGTTAGTTTATGGTAGTGTTTAAAACAGTGAAACTTAGTCACACTGTTTGAACTTAATGAATCAGAAGATTACACTTCCGTTTAATTTACTAGATTATGTTGTTATAAAATAAATGTGAAACTAAGGTGTAATCATCCTACTGGTAAATCTTAACCACCATTTGAATGATTTGTTGATTAGCTAATGATGATGTGCCTTAACAAGCAATTTGGTTGTAATGAATAACAGTTCCTTTACATAAAGAATTTATAACTACAGTTGTCACTTATTTCAGAGCATGTTTCTATTAACCAATTCTATTTTCAGAGTTTATTCTCTGATTATTATACTTACTAATGCTAAGTTCTCTGTTATTTCAGGTTATCTATGGAAACAGTATCTGCTGATAGTGGAAAATCATCATTGTCCTCTCCTGAAGTCTCAGGAAGAGACACAAGCTTCTATAATGGAAAGGATGACCTTAAATGTGAACACTTGAAACAAAAGAGTTTTATTCATAAGGCCAAAAGTGCACACCGATGTAACACTTGCAATAAGAGTTTTGTTCGCTTGTCAAATTTGAAAACTCATAATTTGATGCATGAGGGTAAGAAGCCACATAAATGTAAAACTTGTAACAAGAGTTTTGTTAACAAGTCAGATTTGACAACACATAGTTTGATTCATGAGGGTAAGAAGCCACACCAGTGTAAAACTTGTGATAAGCATTTTACTCAGTTGTCAACTTTGATAAAACATAATTTGATTCATGAGGGTAAGAAGCCACACAAATGTAAAATTTGTGATATGAGCTTTACTCAGTTGTCAACGTTGAAAACACACAATTTGATTCATGAGGGTAAGAAGCCAAACCAATGTAAAACTTGTGGGAAAAGTTTTACTCAAGTATCAACTTTGAAAAAACATAATCTGATTCATGAAGGTAAGAAGTCACACCACTGTAACATTTGTAATAAGAGCTTTACTTATTTGACAAATTTGAAAGCACATAAAATGATTCATGAGGGTAAGAAACCACATCAGTGTAAAACTTGTAATAAGAGCTTTACTCAGTTGCCGCATTTGAAAGCACACAATTTGATTCATGAGGGTAAGAAGCCAAACCAATGTAAAATTTGTGGTAAAAGTTTTACTCAAGTGTCAACTTTGAAAAAACATAATCTGATTCATGAAGGTAAGAAGTCACACCACTGTAACATTTGTAATAAGAGCTTTACTTATTTGACAAATTTGAAAGCACATAATTTGATTCATGAGGGTAAGAAACCACATCAGTGTAAAACTTGTAATAAGAGCTTTACTCAGTTGCCGCATTTGAAAGCACACAATTTGACTCATGAGGGCAAGAAGCCACACCAGTGTAAAACATGTGATAAGAGTTTTACTCAGTTATCATCTTGGAGAACACATAATTTGATTCATGAAGGTAAGAAACCACACCAGTGTAAAACTTGTAATAAGAGCTTTACTCAGTTATCGAACTTGAAAAGACATAATGTTATTCATGAGAGTAAGAACCCCAGATCAAAGGAGTAGACTTTAGCGCGTTTAGTAAGCAGATTCTCAAGATATTTCTCAAACTCTGAAAAACCCAGACACAGAAACTTTAAAAGGTTTGTCTTAAGTATATCTTCTACATATGTAGTATTGATAGTAATCTTGGTATTTATGCCAACAAATTTGCTGTTGGATTTTTTAAACACAAGCCGTGTGTGGGCAATGTTTGAGAGGCAGAACTGGAACTGAAGAATTCAATGCCACAGCTGGTATTTGAACCACAGACGGGTGCTCTAACCATTAATTTACTGTGACAACCTGCCAGAGTGACAAATTCTCCATCCAATTCATATTTCTCCCAGAGTAAACTCAAAATGTAGTGTTTATCAGATAAAATGCAAGGATTGCCCAAAAATATACATCAGCCAAACTTAAAGAAACCTTAAAACATGACTAAATGAGCACATTAGAAACATAACATTCAAACAGATTGACAATCAGCTGTGGCCAATCACTTCTGGTCAACTCGGCACACCATAGAGCAGGATATTAAATTACTAAAACACAAAAACAGCAGAACTGATAATTTGGGAGAAAGAGTATATTATGAAGAGTGTTCACATGGAATTGTGATGTACCACAAGCGGACAATGAAGTTTATATCCAGCAACCCAGATAGCACAATCACTGTTACAACAGATGTTTCCTCTCAACCACCAATCGTGAAACCGTTGAGAATGAAGACGCTGGTCTTACAAATGCATTTGGATGAAAATAAGTCTAAGTGAAACTATAAGCGTCGATCGGTCGACTCATATACTTCTAAAACACATACAACAGTAAAATTCTAAAGCATGTAAAATTGTATCACCTAATTCTAAATAAAGCAATTGGATGATTATTACAGCTTCACGGGTGATCAGCAAGGTAAGGTCAGATAGAATAGCTACAGTGAGGAGCAAAGCACCAGTAAGTGGAAGTAATGTTCTGCTCGGCTTGGGTACCTTGTGGTCACTATCCACATATTCCCTAGACACCAGTAAGTGGAAGTAATATTCTGCTCAGCTTGGGTACCTTGTGGTCACTATCCACATATCCCCTAGACACCACTAAGTGGAAGTAATGTTCTGCTCAGCTTGGGTACTTTGTGGTCACTATCCACATATCCCTAGACACCAGTAAGTGGACGTAATGTTCTGCTCAGCTTGGGTACCTTGTGGTGCTATCCACATATCCCCTAGATACCAGTAAGTGGAAGTAATGTTCTGCTCAGCTTGGGTACTTTGTGGTTGCCATTCACTTATCCCCTAGACACCAGTAAGTGGTAGTAATGTTCTGCTCAGCTTGGCTACTTTATGGTTGCCATTCACATATCCCCTAGACACCAGTAAATGGAAGTAACGTTATACTCAGACAGAGACCTTTGACTATATAGATCTGGTGTACCCTATACTAGCCCATCTCCTCAATCTATACTTACATACAGATCTGGTCTAGCCTATGTGAACCTATACTAGCCAATCCCCTCAGTCTATACTTAAATACCAATCCGGTGTAGCCTATACTAGCCTATGTTCAGTCTATACTGTCACCGCGCCCGCCGCATCTAATTGCCGACAACAGCAGTGTCACCCAACGCATTATTGTCGGCACTACCGCAAAGCAGCCGAAGGAAAGAGACAGAATGGGCGCTTGCCGAAAGAGAGAAAAGGATAGAGACTTCGGGAATCTTCTGCTTTGTATTTCACCGCAATAACTGAACTTTCCAGAATAGTGCCTGGGACATATAAATAGCGGTAAAGTGCGACGGAGGTCAGGTCAGACGTATGTGAAGCGTTGAGTAGTGCCGACGGAAGGACAGACGTATTGAAGCCTTGAGGAGTCGTGCCGACGGAGAAGGGACAGTTCTTTGTGTTACGAATTCGGAGCCGTGCTGTTGGAGAATCAGAAAAGACTTTCTTGCTGTTGCAACGAGTGTACAAAGTTACTGTTTACGGAAATAAAAGTGTTTCTTTATCTCGACTACATCTGTCTTCTTTACTTTACACCCACCAAAGTCACACTGGTGTCAGAAGTGGGATTTAACGATGGAGGCTACATTGGTGAGCTTTTTACACGAGCTGAAAGCAGAGATGAAGACGGCAAACGACAACCTCGCTGCCGAGCTGAAAGAGATGAAGACGGCAAACGACAACCTCGCTGCCGAGCTGAAAGAGAGGAAGACGGCAAACGACAACCTCGCAGCCAAAATGGAACCGTCAAACGACAACCTCGCTGCCAAAATGGAAACGTCAAACGACAGCCTCGCTGCCGAGCTGAAAGAGATGAAGACGGAGCTATCGGCGAAAATTGACGGCGAACTGACTGGCGTGACGGAAGACGTGGAAGAACTCGGCGAAAAGGTGGAAGACTTCTGCCAGCATGTGGACGTCGTGGAGGACGACGGGGAACGTCTTGGCGCCCTGGTAGTAAGAGTTGACGAGATCGTCAAAGTGCTGGATGCCAGGGGCAGACAGAATAACGCGGAGCCGGGGAGGGAGCACCTAGTGGCCGAGGCGACAGTTGGGCCCGTTTCACATGATATGAGGGAAGACGTGGAACAACTCGGAGAACTGATTGGCATGACGGAAGACGTGGAACAACTCAGCGAACTGACTGGCATGACGGAAGACGTGGAAGAACTCGGCGAAAAGGTGGAAGACCTCTGCCAGCATGTGGACGTCGTGAAGGACAACGGGGAACTTCTTGGCGCCCTGGTAGTAAGAGTTGACGAGAGTGTCAAAGTACTGGGTGCCAGGGGCAGACGGAATAGCGCGGACCCGGGGAGGGAGCACCTAGTGGCCGAGGCGACAGTTGCGCCCATTTCAGATAACGAAAGTGTACGCCTCGGGAAAGACAAAGGGGCAGTTCAGGGACGTCGTCGAGGATCCTCTGGAGGAGTGTGTCGGGTACGTAACCAACCAGGATATGACGTGGATGATGATCTGCAGGGAAGCGCACAAGCAAACGAGCAACACGCGAGAACCGACTTGGCGTGGGACATGGGGGGGACCGTCGGAGCCATCCAATCACCTGACGCATAGTGACGTGAACGGAAGAATGGCGGACATCATCGTGGACGGCAGGATACAGGAGAGGCCGTGCCGAGCACGAGTGCAGCGGTGGATTTGGCGGGGGTTGTTGCCGGACCCATCGGAAGCAAGGTGGCTGCGAAGGTGCGCCAGAGAGGTCGGCGGACATGGTACTCAGTGAACCGTTTCCAAGTGTTTAGGATGGCCCGTCAACACACCAGGAAGAAGGGCAACTGGACGAGGGACCGTCAAGACCGGCGGTACTGTTGCAGAATTTCGAAGCAGGATGGCATACATCGTCCTACCCGGACCAAGGGACACTATCCAACAGCGATACCTAGGATCGTGCCTCCTGGAGAAGAAGTTCGATGGGTTAGTCCACCGGTGCGCAAGGGAGATGCCGCAGTGATAGTGCTCGTCGGGATGACCAGCTCTGAGGAGGGAGCAGT
This sequence comes from Tenodera sinensis, assembly GCA_030765045.1. NCBI lineage: Eukaryota > Metazoa > Arthropoda > Insecta > Mantodea > Mantidae > Tenodera > Tenodera sinensis. Next base: position 2,738,437 of record CM060969.1, read on the forward strand.
GTCACCCATCGCATTATTGTCGGCACTACCGCAAAGGAGCCGAAGGAAAGAGACAGAGAATGGCCGCATTGTTGGGGCGCTTGCCGAAAGAGAGAAAAAGGATAGAGACTTCTGGAATCTTCTGCTTTGTATTTCACCGCAATAACTGAACTTTCCAGAATAGTGCCTGGGAGATATAAATAGCGGTAAAGTGCGACAGACAAGGACAGACGTATGTGAAGCGTTGAGTAGTCGTACCGAGAAAGAAGAGACGTATGCGAAGCGTTGAGGAGTCGTGCCGACGGAGAAGGGACAGTTCTTGTGTTACAAATTCGGAGCCGTGCTGTTGGTGAATCGGAAAAGACTTTCTTGCTGTTGCAACGAGTGTACAAAGTTACTGTTTACGGAAATAAAAGTGTTTCTTTATCTCGACTACATCTGTCTTCTTTACTTTACACCCACCCAAAGTCACAATACTGAGAATTTGTTATGCGTTACTTTTCAACTGCGCCTCTTATATTAAGGATGCCTGGAGTACCTTAACATGTGGATTCGGCCACTGAATAAAATCTCGTCCTTTAAACGGCTGAATTTTGGGGATATGTCATGGGAAAATGTTGAAGAATCAAATTTTTGAATGGCAGAGAAGTGGACATTGATGGTAGTAAGGCATTTGATCACGTTTGCAACTTAGAACATTTTACAGCCAGCTACGAGAAGCAGGTACCTTCACAAAAGAAATGGTTTTACTACATTGAGACATGCGGAAGTGTAGAATAATACTCAGAAATAGTGAAAATTAATCGTTTTTTCAATCCCTGTGCACAATGCCTACGTCCAAAGACTTTTTTTTCCTAATTCGGCCACAGTGGACCAAAGAAAGGATCAGACTTCTTGTAAGCTCAGTTCAATCTATAGCACTAGCTAGATTCAATTTTAACCGTTCCACATAGGAGTTTTTAAATATTTGCTACAAAGTAAAAGAATCCTTTTAAAAAATCAGGTCAAGTAAAAAATGTAAACCTCATTCTTCAGATGAATGAATATGACAGTGATGCGGCTAATTATGCCCTGTGTTTAAAATAGCTGTAACATTATGTAAATTTTAGCATTGCCTGTGATATAATTTTAAAAAATCTTATATGTTGCACTCACATGACTTTCTCTACTCTTGTACTAACCATTCTATCAAACTCTTATTCGCATATCTTATACGTGTTAGATCAGATAAACATTTGTACAAATTATTTTATTGCTTATTTCCTTGTAGATACAAGGTGAATATGGGAATACAGTAGGTTTTGAGCCATAGTCAAGTGTTTTAAAGCTTTGAGATTCCTTTCTCTTTGCTCACTCACAATATATAAAATGAACAACGATGTTCCATTTCATGAAAGTTTTAAGTTTTCCAAAACTGAAACAAATAACAAGGAATACCTATCTCCAAAAAGTTCACTCTGCAAAAACAAAAAAATTACCCAGACATAAATTGTGTGTTTTAGCAAGATCTACCATACATTTTTTTGTAGAGTAAGATTTTGTCTATTTCTTGCGGTTTACCAGTTGTGCAAAAGTCATCCAGAGTAAATAGGACTTCATTGGCTACAGCCAGAAAACTCAAAAGTGATACCGAAATTTAGATTTCCGATCGAATGGGCTTTTGAAAAAGACACGTTTTAATTTAATTGCCGGATGTGAGATTTGCGATAAGTGTTAAGTAATAACATAAATAGATAATAGAGCAGAAAGTGTTGTAAGGGGAGCAAGATATGAGTAAATAATAGTCGTTAAAGTTGTAGGATAAACACATTATTGGTTTGAAATTAGCGAGTCATGACGTCATACTACATAGTTTAAATACACGTTCGAAAGTCAGTTCTACAAACCTTAAAAGTCGCGCGATATATTTAATAAAAATATAAAGTAAACATCGTTTAATCCTAAAAAGGTAATTATATATTCGAAATTCATAAAAGAACATGTTATAATAGAAAGGGACATTTCTAAATTGCGGGAAAAGGAAATAGCATTTTGGATACGAGGCTTTCTTGGATGACGTCATGACATTCAAATGGAAGAACGGTCTTCTTAGCGTGGGTAAGAGAGAAAGCGTCAGGTCACTACTCAACCAGAGACCAGTACAGCAGGTCGTGCTGCGCGGATGTGAGTGCGATTCCTCTACAGATACAAATATTTTCGGCATAGCTCCCGAAAATATTTAATACGCAATAAAGGATATGCAAAGTTGTTCTTGGGTTGTCCATTACACTTACGCAAACCCGAGATAAAAGTAAGAGATCTCTTGCAGAACTAGCCGGAGCAAAACACTTCAAAGGGTAACACCACGTCACCAACGACTTCAGCTTCAAATGGCGATCCAATAACTAGGACACAACGATTATTTAGCTTCAAATTGGCATCCCAACGTGTGGCTCGAAAGAATGGACCAACCCCCCAAGACGACCAGATCAGCATCGAGCCAGCAGACAAGAAGGCGCCCAGCGTGTGAACATCTGTGAAACGTGTAGTGAACAAGTTAAGTGCAGTTAAAGTGAAATAGTGAAAATATTGAAAATTTTGGTGAGTAGAAAAACACATGTAAATAGCTTAGAAATGGAAGACAGTGATACCGATTTTATAGGTTTTGAAAGTCCGGAAATTGAGAAAAGTGTAAGTAGGATGGAAGAATTTAATCAGAATGTAATTGGTAGCAGAATATGCCAAGAATTAGAAGATCAGAACGTTAGAGAAACACCTAGAGATAGCTCAGAAATGTTTAGTACTAATTCAGAAAGGCCAGCATTTATGTCAGAAATAGAGAATATGTTTCAAACGATAATGAAAAAGATGAGTACAGAGTTAAGTCAAAAGATAGATGAAAATAGTAAAGAATTAAGAACAGTGGAAAAGATGAGTACAGAGTTAAGTAAAAAGATAGATGAAAATAGTAAAGAATTAAGAACAGTGAAAAAGATGAGTACAGAGTTAAGTCAAAAGATGAGTACAGAGTTAAGTCAAAAGATAGATGAAACTAGTATAGAGTTAGGACAGAAATTAGAGAAGGGACAACAGGAATTGGGAATGCAATTGGAAAATCAGAAGAGAGCTTTAGAAACCTTTAGGGAAGAAGTTAGGGAGGAAATTAATAAAGTTAGTAGTGAAGTGAAAGAAAATAGAGAACAGGTAGAACAGGTTAAGGGAGAATTAGAGACAATAAGGCAAGAAGTAAAGAATTCTGAAAAGAAATTAGGTCAACAAGTGAGTGAAAAATTAGATAAAGAAAGGGAAAAAGTAACATATAGATTAGACAAACAAAGGGAAGAAATTAGAGAAGAGTTACAGGGGTGTAAAGTTAGAATAGAAAGATCTGATGTAGAAAATGAAAGGCAGGCTAGAAATTTGGAGGATGTTACAGACCAAATAAAAGGGGTAGTAACAGAAATTACTCAGGTAAAAGAGGCCTTAGAGAATTTGAAATTAAATGAAAATGCATGTAATCACAACAATCTTAGTAATGAAGTTGCAAGAAACGAGGCAATACCAGGTGTATCAGCTGACATTTCGATGCAAAATAGAGGTAACAGTAATTCCCATTCTGATCTCAGAAATAGTGCAGGGACAGGTGACAATTCAAATTTACATTGGCCTAACCATGTCTTAAATGAAATGACACCTCCAGTTTTTGAAAATGAAGATTCAGATGATCCTAAAGCCTTTTTAGAAGGGTTACAAGAGTACTTCACGGTGAAACGTATACCAGAGGAGTACAAGATGGTGATAGTAAGAAAATGCCTAAAGGGTAATGCTGCTAATTGGCTAGGCCTTTCTATGGGTAACAATAATGACTACAGGACCTTTAGGAACATCTTTTTAACCAGATATTGGGGAGCTAGTAGGCAGGCTAATATTAGAGTTGAATTAAGCAATGGAAAATTTAATCCTAGATTGGAGGAATCAATGGTCAACTATTTTATGAGAATAGCGAGAAAATCGAAGATGTTGGATCCTCCCTTAGACGAAAAAGATCTAATAGATATAGTTACTCCACATTTTCCGGAAACACTTCAACATTACCTAATCATAGCCCGACCCGATAGCATTGCAGCTATGATCGAATTATTATCAGCCTTAGAAGTCAATAAGCCAAAACACGCATTTGGAAATGAATATGAAGGAAAAGAAACTGTCAATTCTTTCGGGCAAGGGGCACAGTATTATCAGAATAGAAGTGAGATTAGGGAAAGATATAAAGGACCAGTACCAAGGATGGAATCATTCCGGTGGGAAAATCAAGGTAGATATAACCAGGAAGGGCGTCACCAAAATAGAAATGGTAATCAAAGGGGAAGAAATATAAGGGTGAATTATATGAATACAAATAGATTTGATCGAGGTAGACGGGGACGTTATTTTGGACATAGTAGAAATTCAAATGATGGGTATTGGACAAACGGAGATAATGAGTTTAGACCGAGGTCACCAAGACAGGAAGAAAGGTATTCTAATGGACGAAATTCCCCCGAAAATGCTGAAATGGTTGAGGCCATTAACACGGTCAAAAAACATGGTAGGAAGTAACCCCGATTTAATGCAGGAAAACAGAAGTAACAATTTGGGAAATAGTACAGGAGCAATACATAAAAATCAGGGAAACGCCAGACCCGGTCAAACGCACCTTCAGTGAGAACTGGGTATCCTAGTAATGATTGTGATAAGTACTCGGAAATAAATAGTCCTGGAAGGCAAATGATGATACAAAAGAAAAGAGAATGGAAAAATAGAAACGACGAAAACGAAAAAGTAGGAGATCCACCTAAAATCAAAATTGGAGTAAATGGAAAACAATACAATGCAATTATAGATACGGGATCAAATAGCACAGTATGCTCACAAAATTTTTATGATAATTTACAAAGTAGTGGTTTTAAAGTAATGTCTTTACCAGTTAATGGGATATATTGCTCGCTAGCTGTGGGAAAACGAAAAGAGAGAGTAAAATTTCAAGCAATGATAAATATTGAAATAAATGGGAGAATACTAGGAATTTTATTTCTGATTGTAGGAAGACTTGTGACAGATATTATAATAGGTTGTGATTGTCTTTATGCCTGGGAAGCTGTGGTGAATTTTAAAAACATGATTCTAGAAATGAAAGTTGAAGATGAGACCATTATAGTGCCTTTTGTGGAAGATAGTAGTTCAGAAACTATTGTACGAGAAAAAGAGGAAGAAGAAATCCAAGGGGATACATTCTTTGTAGAATATGTTAAAGTAGGAGCTATGGAATTAACTGAAGTAAATGTCAAAGAGTACAGAGTCGATAATAAAGAAAATGTAGAATGGGATAAAAATGATTTCATAGACAATTTGAGGGTTTCTGATGCAACTAGGTACTATGATAGGGAGAGTAGTGAAGACTTAGAAGAATTGTTGAGGGAAAAAGTAACTCAGGCTGATCAACTAAATGAACAACAGAGGGATAAATTGTTTGAAATATTAATCCGAAATAAAGAAGTATTCTCTGAGAAACCTGGTAAATGTAATATTTATACTCATTCGTTTGAGATGATACCCATCAAACCTTTTACACATAAAGCGAGAGCTATCCCTAGTACCATAAGAGAAGAGGTAGATGCAGTTATAAAGTCAATGTTAGAAGATGAGGTTATTGAGATTTCTAATTCAGAATTTGTGAATCCCCTATGTATTGTAAATAAGGCTAATGGAAAGATCAGGGTGACATTAGACTCGAGAAAACTAAAGTTATATCATTGTTCCTCATACTTTCCATCAGGGAATCCAACAGAACGTGTCCTCCGAGATATAGGAATTTATTTACGTGTATTTACACATCATAATCACAAGGATTGGGTGAAATATTGTCCATTGATAGAAAAGATTATCAATCATACCATTAATGTAACTACTGGGTTTGCACCAATAAAATTAATGTCAGGAATTGAACCAGAACCAATATTGATCGGGGTACCAAAAACACTGAAAATTAATGACATTCAGTTAAGTGAGGAAGAAAGAGCGAAAATTGCTTTTGAACGAATCAAGAAAAAGGCAGAGAAGCGAAAATTAAAGAAAAAGAGTAGAAAACATAAATGGGAACCTAAGATAGGCGATTGGGTACTAGTTAAAGACCATAAGTTATCAAGTGCGTTGCGAGGTAGGAACAAAAGGATGGAATTGTTATATAAAGGTCCTGCAGAAATTATATCAAAATTTGGTTATCATACCTATGAATTAAGAGATGTTAAAAATGAAAAATGTCTGGGAAGATGGCATAAACAACTCCTTCGACCATACAAGAAACCGTGTGGTGCCTTGGAACCTTGATTTAATGTTAAAAAAAAAAAAAAAAAAAAAAAAAAAATTGGAAGTGTCATTTGCCTATTGGCGCCCAATCAGCTTTGAGATAAAATTTAAATGTTAGCTTACTTGAAAACCATATATTGGTCAGGTACTTACATATTCATGAAAAATGCAGAATGTGAATTGCTATATACTACAAAGAGCTTAAAAATATATTGTATAGAGCTCACAATAACAGCTTCAGAAAGATTGTTAAATTGTTCATCTCCGCATAGAGAGAAAACAGAATATTTACTTTGTAAACATTTGTTAAAATATTTAGATGTATAGATAGTTATCACAGAAAGACAAAGAAAGAACTTGTCTAAAGAGTGTAATGGATTTATATAAATATATGTACATTTTAGTGCTTAAAGGATATAGTACAGATATGTGTTACAATAGCAAAAGTGAAAAATCACAGTGCAAGTGATAGTGAGAGCGAAGTGAGCAAACATGAACTAAAAGAAGGAAGTATAAAGAAAGACTCTTGAAATTTAACCTTTATATAAAAGCTTCACAGAAGAAACCATAACATATTGTAATTAGTATTTAAGGATTAATGTTAAGTCAAGTGTATAATTGTTTGTCATGTTAAAAAGATTAATGAGAAAATGTGTTAATAACCAATTTCAAAAACAGTGTAATTGAAAATTGTATATAATGGGAGTGTTGCCGATTATTCAAAATACAGGAGTAATTTTTAATTTTTCTTTCGGGCAAGACATTTACATTATTTTATTATGAAATAATAAAATAATATAAATGGGGGCATTTGATACCGAAATTTAGATTTCCGATCGAATGGGCTTTTGAAAAAGACACGTTTTAATTTAATTGCCGGATGTGAGATTTGCGATAAGTGTTAAGTAATAACATAAATAGATAATAGAGCAGAAAGTGTTGTAAGGGGAGCAAGATATGAGTAAATAATAGTCGTTAAAGTTGTAGGATAAACACATTATTGGTTTGAAATTAGCGAGTCATGACGTCATACTACATAGTTTAAATACACGTTCGAAAGTCAGTTCTACAAACCTTAAAAGTCGCGCGATATATTTAATAAAAATATAAAGTAAACATCGTTTAATCCTAAAAAGGTAATTATATATTCGAAATTCATAAAAGAACATGTTATAATAGAAAGGGACATTTCTAAATTGCGGGAAAAGGAAATAGCATTTTGGATACGAGGCTTTCTTGGATGACGTCATGACATTCAAATGGAAGAACGGTCTTCTTAGCGTGGGTAAGAGAGAAAGCGTCAGGTCACTACTCAACCAGAGACCAGTACAGCAGGTCGTGCTGCGCGGATGTGAGTGCGATTCCTCTACAGATACAAATATTTTCGGCATAGCTCCCGAAAATATTTAATACGCAATAAAGGATATGCAAAGTTGTTCTTGGGTTGTCCATTACACTTACGCAAACCCGAGATAAAAGTAAGAGATCTCTTGCAGAACTAGCCGGAGCAAAACACTTCAAAGGGTAACACCACGTCACCAACGACTTCAGCTTCAAATGGCGATCCAATAACTAGGACACAACGATTATTTAGCTTCAAAAGATACACTTCATTTGGCATAAAAATATCTCAAATATACGTCATTTTAATCAAAATTGTTAGGAACATTCTCAATAAAATCGAAACATTTTCCATATAAAGGGTATTTAAGGGTGGAGCAATTTTCTTCAAAATATTGGTGTCGCATCCTTGAAAGGCAAACTTAAATACCAACTTTGGTTTTCAACCGACTTTTCGTTTTCAGTTGTGTTGTCCACAGAGTGACACACACGCGCGCGCCCGCGCGGGGATCTTTTTCTAAAAATGTTTTTATTTTTTATTCAGGTGTCTCAAAACATATTTCCGGTGAAATCTTGACATGAATTTTTTGGGTGGAATACAACACTTCTACAATACGTAGTAGATAAAGTAAAAAGTGGCGGGAACAAACTGCACACTTGCCTAAGACCATTATTAACAATAATTTCTTGTGAAATCGTCCTTTATATGTATGTAATATTAAGGAGGCCTATACGACGTTAGTTTGAGCATGTTTCTTTCTCCTTCGTAATGTATTTTCAATGTAATATTTCTAACACAGCGTGTGTTGCGTGTCACAGGTTAACAAACTAAATGAAGTTCAATGTCACTTAATTATGGTGAAAACTTATAAAATCTAAACACAAAAAACTCTCAAATTCTAATTTATTGCAGTCCATAGTAAAATATAAACAAAAAAGAAAAGAAACGAAAAAGAACGTTGCCTCTCGTACAGAGAGAATGCAATTTACAAAACTCTTGCTCACATTCAAAAGTTAAATTCACACGAGTCCAAGGTGGCCGCATAGCTTATTATTACTCTATGGCAAAAACCACACCCTTGAACTGTGCCAGTGAATGGGCACTCAGGAAGATGGCGAGTGTTTATTGACACTTTGCGAAAATTTTGCCAAAAAAGAATGCGTCCCAAAGGACGAGGTTGTAAATGGATTACAGACTGGAAGGTCTGAAGAGATAACACTTTCTTTGCCATTTTCAAATTTTAGCTTTTTTATATTTTATATTCCTTATGTTTTGTTAACTATTTTGTTACTTTTGTATTAGTATTCTTTGTCTTTTTGGCAGCCTGTAACACTGACAGGAAGATGTTAAAATAAAAAATAATATCCACTCCAAAAGCGGTTAGCTTCTAAGATATTGTGGTAAGTTTTGTTCACATTCTCATATTTCTTATGAGTTTGAAGATGGAACACAATTATGCAAAATTAAAAAGAATGGGTTTTCATCCCTGTGTAACTTAAGTGGTAGACCTAACCATTTTAATATAACGAATGACGTTTCATTAGACCTGCGTTCATAAAAGATTACAGAAGAAAAGTAGTGTACTTTCCTGCACAGGTGAAGAATTAGTACAATTTAGATAAGGAAGGTGGTGAGAATATCTCATTACTGCTAAGGTTAGAATAACGTCTAGTTCTGGCTGAAAATGTATCTTGACATAACTCAAATGGGATGTTCCTTAACTTGGGATCATTTGTGGTAATGCAATCACTCCTGTGTTAGATTTTTTTCAAACAAGCTTGGTTTCTTCATAATATGCCTGTATTATAAGATATACCATCACAGTTTGCATGTGCATTGCTGAAGCTATTTTTAAACTAGTGTGAGCAATCAATGATTCAAAATTATGTGCCATAACATTAATTGGTACCATATCTAAACATGTTTTTAAAAATACTGATAATATACATTCAAAATCCTTAAAATATGTATCAATGGTAGTAACTAAGTTCAACTGTTGAACACAAATTACAGTTTTGAGTTCACTGGCACGAATCAGAGTCTATTTCTTGTGAAGTGTTGATACACTCCCTGCAAAAATGAACAGTTTTTACTGTGTGCTCTTTGCAAATGGGACTACAGCAGCTGTCATAGTGTACAGAGCTTATCGGCAGTTCCCAGAAGTTCAACATGACCGTAATTACACTAAACAGCAGATGAAAGTCCCCCAAAAATGCAGTCCTGCCAACGTACATAATAAAGGCATTTCTGACTCCAAATATCACAGGGTTAGAGTAACATACTTTCAAACAATAATAATGTTTGAATATCGTTATCACAAAACACAAGGACGTACTCATCTTGGCAAATAGTGTTCTACAATAACGGTTTCGGATAAGATCACTTCAGAACACTAAATATCATTATATTTAATGTAAACAAAAATAACAACAGTAACTATAACTGTATATACTGCTCTTAAAGAATTCAACACAAAATTACGAGTACTATGTCCACAGATTAATTAATAGAGTGTCTAAACAGAATCTTGTTTTAAAATCTATTCGCTGTCTTCTCTGCAACGCATTCATAAACAGTGGCAATATAACAGATACAATAACACCAGCTTTGGCCGTAGTTTTACCGTGGTTATATGTTACGAAGAGTTGGCAGCACTAATGCATCTTGACAGGAATGTAACGAGACTGCACCATAATGGGGTAAAAATGTCAAGGTTGTTTTATGGGGTATCGCAATAAGCTGTGCCTAGTATGCCACAATGTTGGGAGAAGCATTTCTTCCTTCTGAAACAGAAGACACTTCTTGGCTTTTCCTGTGTGTGTAGTTGTTGGTAATTCATGGAAACCTGCGGAAGTTTGTATTGTTTGCTGTAGATGCAATGATAGCCCTGGAATATGCATTCGTTTCATCAAATGTGGTTTTACAAGCATCATAATAAACTCTGTAATAAATTTTCTTCAAGGAATCAACTCATCGGTATTGGTCTTGTAAATTATCTGTGCATTTACTCATGCATTGTTTAGAGGGCTGAAAAATATTGACAAGAGGTGATGATTACTTATTCTCAAACTTGAATATTTTGATTTTAAATGATCTATAACATCCACACCTCCCTTTGTTAGCTTGTAGCAGTTTATCATTTCTGGTTTGATTGCCTTACCACTGTCTGGATCAATGTTGTTGAACTTTTTTTCACACTCAACAATGCTTTTATCATTAGTGCTACAAAACATCTGTGTACATTCTCAACACACAGGCTGATTGAGTAGTGTTTTAATTTATTGAACCTCTTCAACATATTTGGCGTGACTGTTGCACATGCAGCATGAACTTCTTCCTTTGGCTGATCATGTTTCTACATTTCTTTCATATGAGTACCCGTGTTTCAAAATATATGGTGTTGCTAAGGGACGTTCGTGTTAAATGTACTGTCATTTGTTACAGATTGTCAAAACAAACTTGGTGCTGATTCATAGGTTAATTTCGATTTTGCAGACATTTAAATAAGTTGTTCAACGTGGTTTTGCTGAAATAGAAAAACTGCACTATCGTTCAATGATTAGCTTGTTGCTTTTAGATGGGAAAACTTGCAAGGAGATAAAAGTTAAATTGGATGCTCATTATAGAAACCTTTCGCCATCTATGTCAACAGTTACATTTTGGTATAATGAATTTATACTGGTCGAACATCAATTTTTAATGAGGAGCGCACAGGACATCCTACAGATGTGGTTGCCAAGGAAGTCATTGAAAAAGTCCATTATATGATTCTCGCTGATCTTCGAACGAAAGTTCGTGTACTGGCAGTGGTCATAGGTGTGTCAACAGGAATGGCAATTCATATTTTGCACGATAATTTGGAGATAAGAAAGTTGTTGGCCTGATGGGTGTCGTGTTTGCTCCAATGGACAACAAGCAGGTGCAGCTTTCAACTTTGGAGCTGTTTAATCAAAATCCGAAGGAGTTTTTGCATTGAGTTGTCCTGTCGATGAGACCTGGGTTCATCATTATAGTCCAGAAACCAACCAACAATCAAAACAATGGGTTGCTTCCGGAGAATCTTCTCCAAAGAAGGTAAAGACAGTCCCATTGGCCAGAAAAGTGATGGCGACGATTTTTTGGGATGTTAAAGGAGACACGAGCCCATTTGGTAAAAAAGAAGGTGCTGTTTCGCCACAACAATGAGTTGCCACTGTCAAACTGCATGAATTGCTGCCACAAGCCATATTCTCCCGACCTGGCTCCCTGTGATTTCTTCCTGTTCCCAAACCTGAAGAAATTGCTCACAGGAACAAAATTTAGATCAAGTAAAGTTATCCTGGAGATCAGGGGCATATTTTGCAGAGCTTGACAATTCTTATTTTTTGGAGGGGTTAAAAATGGCAGGAGGTTTGAGAGAAATGTATATCCCTAAAAGGAGACTATGTTGAGAAATAAATAACGTGTTTGAAAAAATTGGCTTCGTCATTCCTAACATGGGTACTTATTGAACTGCCCTCGTAACACCCCTGAGCACATTGTTTGGTCTGGGCTTCTTGGAGGTCATGACAATGAGGCAGGGACTTTATTAGACCCTCGAGCAACCCAGGGGACTGGAAAAACTTGGTTATGGACATTTGAACTGTCAAAATGCAGTGTAGCACCAATCATCAGCAATCACACAACTTGCGATGGGCTGTGCAGCAGTTGGTAGGGACTTCTCGCCCATCCTGTAGGTAAGATTATAGTTTCTAGAACAGGTTATAAATGCACAATATACTTCACTTGCAGTTGGAATATTTGCTGGATTATTATTTTTCTTTTGTGTCACATGACCCTTTCATAAAGCCTCAGATATTTATTTGTGTCATTCTGGTAGTTTGTCACAATAGCTCAGTGGTTAGAGCGTCTGCCCGGTAAGCGGAAGGTCTGTGGTTCAAATCCCAGTTGTGGCATTGAATTTTTAAGTTCCAGTTCTACCTTTCAAACCTCAGATACTTATTAGTAGTCACTATAATCTTCGCAAAAGTTAAAGGCATATGGAGGTAGGCCGTACTATAGACTCCAGCATATCGTAAGCTTGCCCCTCCTACCAGTGTTGCTGAATGTGGTACAGGCATCTCACGTGCTCGCTCTTATGTACAGAATCTCTGCTGGTAGACGCACTACGCTGCTTGAGCATTGGCCAGCGTTCATATGCCTTTAACTTTTGCGAGTGGTGTAGCAGTAAGTAAAACTCATATTTTGATCCATTAAATAACAATCAAGTAAGCAAAGTAAAACATGTAGGACTGCAAAAGTAACATGGGAAATACGACAGCAGTCGTCACTTATATTGTTTCCCATCATGGACATATATCATGTGCATTCTACATATTGGTGATTATTTGAATGAGATGTTATTTGTTTGGCATTTCCAAGGTCCAGGGTTCAAATTCGGTGCAGACCGAAGTGAAATTGCTACTTATGACTAGTAGTGTATGAACTAAATAAGCAAGTTGCATGAAACTTGAAAAATTATATATATTATCAGGACTCAAAGAATGGAGATAATTGCTCTTAGTCAATGTTATTACTACTTGACCTGATATGGCAAGATGCTCATGCAAGTCTTAAACCTTCTAATTTAAGTATTGTGATAATAGCAAATACAGACATATCAAAAGTGACGTGTAATGTTGCAAGTGCCTTATAGTTAACACTACTGGGGTTAATTTTATAACTTTTTTGTAGCTCTTTTCTAATATTGACTGTTATAGATGCTTTATAGCTAATAACTTGGGCCTGGATTCTTAGTTTTTCAACTATTTTATTCCTTGATAGTTAACTGCAGTGGTTTAATTTAATTATTTGTTTCATGATCATCAAAGCCAAATGCTTGAATCTTATAAAATCTAAAAATGGCTAAATGAGACTTTGAAACCTAAAAGAGGCTAAATCTCCTATTTATTTTAAAATGAAAACAAAAAACTTTATTTTAAAATGGGAAAATGAAATGTTTATGAAATTATGAATGGACTTTGACTGTTACATCTTTGCTATGTCTTTTCGGTTATGTATGCTCATAGGAGTAATGACAACAATGCAAGAGGCAACTGACTTGTATTTAGCTGTGTGGGACCAAGTTCTGTATTGTTGCAAGCAAGGAATGTGGGGATTATTGTCGAGGGGAAAGGGGTCATTAGGAGAACCCGCCATAAACTCAAACCAATCAGTTTAAAAACAGTATCCGTTGTGTTCAGTCGAATATCATATATTGTTAATGCATACAATTACTACATCCTTAGAAGTCAATTTTCCTTAGATTAGGCAGGTAATTTTAGGAGCTAGTGTCATGCCTAAAGTCAGCTCATCTTGAAGGTGGTTGATTCGTCAGTGGATAGGTAACAATCCGAACTTTGCCACAGGTGGCAAAGTACTATGTTGCCAAATCGGCCAAAAGCGAAAGAAACCATGCCCACAGACACAAAAGCTTTACCAAATATGAACACCTTCTATACTGCACAGATAAAGTCGCATTAAGCGGCTAGGTGCTGTGCAGATAAACATACCGTACAAGAGAACCTGTATGACCTGTTCTCGAATGCTAGAATGCAGGTAAGGATTTAACACCTGTTATAATTCACATAGCCTATAAACTATAATTTTATTTATGTAATTTCCAGGTGCCCTCTGGCCAAAAATCACATTTTGAGCTGCACAAAGGATCTACAGGACATATCAACAACATTGCTATAAAAAGAGAACAATTAATAATAAAATTAATAAACAATAATAATATAAAAGCTATTTCAGGAGGTTAAAGAACTAAAAGAAACTTTTTTAACATACAAAAATAACTAATTAGTCAATTTTAAGAACCTAAAAATCTGGGCCCTACTAATACCTGTTTGTTTAATTTAAATTTAATTTGCTGTACTCAACTAGTGAGAAGGAACTATTATCAAAACATGAAATAACTACAGCTAAATAGTTTTCTACTTTGCAAGTTACTTTGAGGTATACTTAATATCTGAGATTCTCTTGAAGGTTATTATCTGTCATATTTTAAACACATGAGAAGGTTTAATGCTTGTCCAGGTATCCAGCAAGATAGGTAGAGTGATAATAGGATTGGCTGAATGAGACAAAGGTAGAGCGATAATAGGATTGGCTGAATGAGACAAAGGTAGAGCGATAATAGGATTGGCTGAATGAGACAAACATCTGTGGTTCGAACCTTAAATCTCTCAACTCTTACTCAACTTTTCCAGAAGTATTTTATTGGTGAGAGAACAATAGAGGTGGTTTGAACAATCGTTGATAGATTCAAAGAAATGGATGGTTAAAATTATACATATTTCGTGGTATACAAAATATGCTTGTTTGTCCACAGACTTGTTACTCAAATTAAGAAAAAGAAAAGTTGCAAAATGGACATCAAAGAAGAGGATGTTCTCTCAGATGATGTAGACTCACAGAATGAGAGAGAGTTGTTTGTTACAATGAAGACAGACAGTGATGATGTGGCAATTAAGTCAGAGACTCCTTTTACCGAACATCTTGAAACTGTTACATGCAGCAGCAACTGGGAGATAGATGTGAAAACAGAAATTGAGGAACAGACTCTGGTTTCAGACTTTGATTCACAAAAGGAGGGAGAATTTCTTCCAGAGGATCCCGTAATGAAGGATAACAAAGATAATGTTGATCATGAAATAGAAATTAAAGAGGAACCTTGGTGGTTCGAGAGAGAAACTTCTATTTGTGATGACAGTAAGGTAAGTTATGTACTGACGTACACTGGTTTTATGTAATACATAATTAGAAAGTGGTTTGTGAATACTCTGCGGTATTTGTCACATGGTTTACCAAAGAGTTGACAGTATTGCTAATGTAACACTATGAAAGTTTCAGTGAAATCATTGCACATTACTCCGATATTTTAAGATTTTACAATCAGTTGCACTTGATATAAATGGACAGGAAAACAATTCAAAGACAACAGACAACCAAGTTATAAAGCTTTAACCCACTGCTTTTTGGGTAATTTAATACCAACATTTTCTGTTCCTGGATAATAAATAAACACTTCTAATTAGTTCACAGTTTAAATTTTTGGTTTTCAGAACAAACCTTATATTTTGCTCTGAAAATATAAACTTAAATAGTAAGAAATTATAATGAAACATTAACTTGATTAAAGTGTATAAACTGCACTGTGCAACAAGCAGTACTGTTTCCATATTTCAGTCCAATCATTGATAACAGACACACACGAACTATGCATATGCAAGCATTGAAAAATTCAATATCATAGCTGGGATTTGAACCATGATACCATGATGGCTCAGTGGTTAAGAGCAGTCATGCACAAGGCAGAATATCCTTAGTTCAAATTCTGTAAATGGCATTCAATCTTTTAGTATTTACTAAATGTGAACATTAATGAGCTAGAAGAGGTGTTACATTTTGTTTACTAATGCTACCATGATTCAGCAGTTGCTTTATACTTCAAGTATTAGCAGCAAGTCAGTTCTCTCTTTGTAGCTGACGTAATACACAGTACTGATAAATCTTGTATGTGAGGAGAGGAGTTTGACACTGTTAGGAAACCTACTTTACACAGTTCCTGTTCAAGAAACCCCTCCAGGGGCCTGCTATGGTAAGTACAGCTATTAGCACACCTGCGGTCTGAGCCATACTCTCGATTGGTTTGCTGTAAGGGGTGGGAGGATATATGCTAAATGCCCAATCAACCTTGGTCCTAATGTGTATGACCTCCAAAATGATACCTCTGTGGATGTAGTTTGATCGATACCTTTCACACTGGTTGTTGGTGGATGGGGTGACGCAAGGGTGATTGGGTGGCTGTGTGATTCCTAGCCCTGATTATCAAATATGACCTGTGTTTGTATCGGTCCTGGAGGGGGCCTTTGCATGTGCTGATGCACCCCAGAAGGCGATTGGGTCGGGTCCCTCTGTCTATACACTTGGAGGTGAGACCCTAGGATGAGCAAGGTCCAGACCAGGACTCTCAACTAGGCCGGGGTGGTGCCCAGGATGTGAGCATGCCATCAGAGACATTTGCAATGGTGTAGAGTAGAGGAAGGTGAGAAGTTTATATCAGTGGGCCCATTTACTATTCAAAAGGGTTTGATAAGATAGCTGGTTCAGTAAGGTCATGCACTATATCTCACAATGGCACACTCCTGGTTGAACCCCATTCAGCCACTCAGACAGCTAAAATATGGAAAGCCAATATGCTAGCAAGTTATTATGTCTTGAGGTGCACAGGAAGTTGAACTCCTCGTGCAGTGTGATATTTGTGGTGGACGAAGCGACACTGGGGCAGGTTTCCTCCAGGTTCTCCAGTTTCCCTCAACATCTCATTCCACCGGTGCTCCGTCTTCATTCCATGTATCATCAGTGTCACTGCCTGTGGTGCTGTATGTAGTAAAAGTGGGCATTAAATGCTACAAAAAGAGAAAACAATAGGAGATTCAAGGAAGTCTTACAGAGCAAGATGTTACTAAGGCTTACTGGGTTCAGCACAAAGGAGGTGAATTACATCCCTGTTCCTGACCTTTGATCAGGTGGATCTGCATCAAAGTTGGGCCTTTCATCCTGAACCCGCTTAGATGTTTCAAATGCCAGCATTTTGGACATAAAGTGAGTTTTGTAACAGACTAGCTACATGCCCTAACTGTGGAGACATCTTCCACGATGGTGCAAGTACTCAAGCTCCGTCATGTGTGTACTACAAAGGTGAACATCCGTGTAGTTCCCGAGATTGTCCCCATTTTACAGAGGAAAGAGGCATCCAAGAAATACTCAGAAGCCTGGTAACTTACATATATGCCAACCCTCTGTTCCAAGGTCCGGTACCTATAGCTCAGTTGCAGCTAAACTGTTACCAAGACATCGCAACAACAGGGCAACAATTTCAAAAAAGACACTCGTAGCCCCTTAGCTCTATTCCAAAGCCTTCAGCATCAACATGCACATCTATGTTAATATCTCTACCGGTCTGTTAGATCAACAAAAGCATCAAACACAACGCCGTGCAAAGAGAACAGAATTTCAAAGCTTTAAAAGATTTGACTATCATGCAAAGCCTACTGTATTCCCACATTCCCCTTGTACTCACAAGGAAATAAACAATAAGATAATTTCTGTAAATGTTTATCTCAGCTAACATGAAGATATGGGAATAAGAGTTGGTAAGAATAGTTGGTACTCGAGTAGGGAAAGTCATGTTAGTGCAACTATCAGATTTTTTATTATTATTTGCAGTAAAGAATCCACTTATAGTATTGATGTAAAATTAAAATTAAACTTTTAACATTCATGAGAGGTAGAATCAGGACTCAAAAATTCAGTGCATTAGCTGGAATTTGACTCACAGATGTTACACTTCACATGCAGCTGCTGTAACCATTCAGCTACCATGGCAACCCTCCAGTATGACATGACTTCCACTAGGCTATCTCACATCTGACATAAGTACTTGGTCGGTATAAAGTAACATTACCATCTGGAACATAAAGTACTTAAGATTGTAAGTCGCCCTTGGGGTATTTATCTCAGATGTGAGAGTCCCATGTGGTCTAATGTCATATTGGGAACTTTCCATGGATTGTACCGGTCAAACAGTGCTCACACATGGTTTGTGTGTTTAAAAACCAATATGATTGCTTGACACTAAGTAACAATTCTGGTTTACAAGTCCCAGTATATTATACATCTCAACTCTCAGGCATTTGGCATGGACAATCTCAGTTGGTTACTTTTGTCTTCCCTGCTCCTGTTTGCCCATGCTTCTCAAACATTTGTTTTAATTTTCTTAAATTCTGACTAATTGAATCACATTCTGATTTATTAAACATTACATTTATCTACTCTGTTCTATAAAACAGTCCATTACTTGAGTTTCTTACATCCCATTCCATGCTGAAATGTTCAAATGTTTGTTTGCACTTATCTCCTAACCATGTTATGCAGGAGCTTTACATAACACTATAGATAATTGTGTGAATTATTCTCTTACAGGATGCAGACTTCCCTCCAGTAAAATCCTCAAGGTAAGACTTGACACTTTTCAGTTACTGGTCTTCTTGTGTTAATTCTTATATATCTGTCACATTTACATTGTGTCCTTGAACCAACACAAATAGTAACATAATATTCAGTCCATAAAGGTACGAGCATAACCCCAAAAGTAAGGTCTCCAAAGTGCATTTAACTGTTTGTACAACTGTTGGCCACACTGTTGTGTTTCTTGCTTCCCCCTCTCTCTATAGAAACCATCACACAACCGCTGGGACATTTAGTCTTCGCAGCAAGTTATAATAGAGCTTGCATTTGCCACTACCACCAGCTGCAGTTATTCACTTTTTTAAAGCAAAAGGCAAATAAAACAATCAAAATTCAATTATATTTTATGGAAATGGGTCAGGAGCTGTGTGTAGATGTCAGAAACATCCCCAAGTGGTGTAGAGAGTTTGCAGCGGGTTGTACTGAAATTATGATAAAGAAAGAAGCACCAGGCAGCCAATTTCCAATGAGACACATGTAAAGGTTCAACAAATTGTGCTTGTAGATCAGCACATATTTCTTGATGTGCTGTGCATTGTTATTCTTGAGGTTTCTCTAACCACCGTTAATAAGACCTTGCTTGAAGTTTTGAAATTTTGTAAGGTGTATGCAACATGGGTCCCATAATTGGCAAAGTGCGGTGAAACTTGTTGCCAATTTCTTCAATATTGTATAGATGAATGGGGTCAACCTTTTGGATTTTATTGTCACAAGTGATGAAACCTGGGCTTTCTGCTTCGTACCTGAGACCAAACAACAGTCCTGTGAGTGGCAGCATTAGGATTCACCTTTGTGAAAGTTCAAAAGAACGCAGTCTACCGTTAAACACATAGCAATTGTGTTTTGGGATCAAAGAAGGATATTGTCGCTAAACTTCATGGCTTCTGGAACAACAGTAAATGGTCATGAATATGTAAGATACTAAAACAACTCACACGAGCGACTCAGAAGTGCAGAAGAGGAATGTTGAGAAAGCACATAAGCCCTCTCTACGACAATGCTCACTGCCACATATGTGAAACCATGGATCTTTTACAACAGTTTGGATACTACATCTCCCTACAGTCCAGTTTTAGCGCCCAGTAACTACTACTTGTTTCCCCAAGTTGAAAGTACATCTCTCTGGTAATGAGGTACATGTTTCCTCAAGAGCGAGCTAATGTGATATAGATACGATATGGACATATAAAAATGCATCGTTCAAAGTGGTAATTATGTGGAACAGTAGAAGAATGTTCAAGGTTCAATATTATATACTGAAAATGTAATATAGTAATATTTTTAAACAGAAGACCTTGCTTTTGGGAGTGCTCTAGCACGTACAGAGATTTGTTGTATGATTGAATTTGGAAATACTTAGTTATACCCTTTTATGAGGTTGGAGAAAATGCTTTTTATCTTCTCTCTATGTTTTATATTATTGTGACAAAAGAGCAAAATTGGTCAGGTTACTTTTCTATCACTTTATTAACTTTTAAATTTTTACTTTCTCTACTGGTAAGTAGGGGAAGTATTTTATTCCACCCAAAAATTTGATGTCGAGACTTCACCGGAAATACATGTTTTGAGGCCCCCTGAATCCAAAAAAAGCATTTTTAGAAAAAGGTCTGTGTGTGTGTCAGTCTGTGGACAGCATAACTTAAAAACAAAAAGTTGGTTAAAAACCAAAGTTTGTATTTAAGTTTAATGTCTTTCAAGGATGTGACACAAAGATTTTGAAGAAAATAGCCCCACCCTAAACTACCCTTTACATGGAACATTTTTCGAAAATTTTGATTTTCTTGAAAATGGCTCTAACGATTTTGATTAAAATGTCATATGTTTGAGATATTTTGATGACAAATGAAATGTATATCTTGAATTTTCTGGCTATAGCCCCTGTAGTCGTATTTACTCTGGACGACTTTTGCATAACTGGTAAACCGTTAGAGTTACACCAAATCATACTATACAAAAAATGTAGATCTTGCTAAAATACACAATTTATGTCTCAATAAATTTTCTTGTAGGGTGAACCATTTCGGAGATATTCCTTGTTATGTGTGTGAGTTTCGGAAAGCTTACAACTTTCGTGAAATGGGTCATTGTTGTTCATTTTTTATATGTTACATGTGCAATGAGAACGGAATCTCAAAGCTTTAAAAGATTTGACTATCGCACAAAGCCTACTGTATTCCAATATTCCCCTTGCACCTACAAGGAAATAAGCAATAAGATAATTTTTTTTACTATAAATCCCCAGTTTTCTTCTCGCCATTAACACTGTCTACAGTCTTTCTGGCTATCACAACCTTCCCTTCTTGTAACCTTGCTCAGTCCTTTTAATGTATTTCTGCACTTACTCTGTCTCTCATGGACTAATTATGACCATGTGATACTCGTTGAATCTTCCCACGACATACCAAGATGGCGGCGACACATACACACAGCTGTCTTGCACTCACTGACACCTGAAGCTCTTAACAGTGAAGCAATATCACAAAGCATGTGAGACAAATAGCTTCACTTCCTAAAATTGAGTTGTACTCATTACACACCTAATGTGTTTGACCAGCTTCTTTCTGCCATTTTATTCAGTAATCCAGTTTTACCTAGAATGCACTTCCAAAAATTCATAACAACATGAGACCCATTATAAATTGTGCAAATTCACACTTACAATTTAACAAAATGGTTGAATAAAAACTTCTCCACTTTTGAACAATTGCAAAGTTTAAGTATCAAAAATTCTGTTGAATTATTCAAAAAGATCAATAACATAGTATTGTCAGATAAGAATACACTCGTTTCGTTTGATGTAACTGATCTAGTTCCTAGCATCCCTAGACAAAAACTTTTGATATTTTTGAAGGAATGGTTGCATTCCTTTGAACTAAACAAAGAATAAATGATTTTGTGAAGCTTACAAATCTTTGGATCAAACTCTTTTCAGGTTTTTCAAGGTACTCATTACTAAAGTATTCGCTTCAATTTTCAAAACCTGGTATAGATATATACATGACATTTTTTGTATTGTGCCGGAGGAATTGATCAATGATTCTATGAGCTTTTGAATTTATAAGATAAAGCCATAAAATTCACTTTAGAAATTAAAAACAATGGCTGTCTTCCATTCCTGTATTTGGAGATCATAAGAAAAACTAATGAACTGAATTTTTGTACTCATAGAAAGTTAACACATACTGATAATTATATGAAAAAACAGAACCTTTATCACTCCTTCATATAAATTCACTGTTTTCAAAAGTTTAATTTATAGGTTGATAAATATACCCCTTAATAAAGAATTTAACAAGAATATAAACACATTATCAGTACGGCATTACTTAATAGTTCTAGTACAAAATTTAAATATCAAAAGACTGTAAATGAAGCTTCCACTTTCAAAAACATAAAAGATGACTGTAAGTTTAAAAAGTTTACATACCACCCTTGGCCTAATAAAAATATTAAGAAAATTTTCAAAGAACATGGCATAATTTTGGCTCATCAAAATAAACATAAAATTTTTTTAATTTTTCCAAAAAGGACAAAATTCCAAGTTGCAAAAAGTCTGGCATTTATCAAGTTTACTGTCTGGACTGTGATTTGAAATACAAAATGTCATCTGGAAACCAGAATAAAACAACATTTTAGAAACATCAAATATAAACAGAGAATTCAGCTGTGGCAGATTAGTTTTGGTCACTTAATCATTAAATAAATCCAGAGGTTAAATTATTAAGGCAATTAAAGGGACTCATTGATTTGATGGTCTGGGGAAAAATATTCATTTTGAAAAATAGGGACCATATTATGAATTTTGAAATACTGTATTGATTCTGTTATTAAATTTGCTTTGAGATGAGTAGTGCGTAGTGACATCAGTGCTTCCATGTAACGGTGCATATACGTCATGAGGTAAGACATGAACCATTCTTGTGCATAGGCGAAGCTGCTTTTCTTCCCTCCCTCTCCGCAAAAAGTGAGAGAGGGGGAATAGACGTGTCAGTTTTCCGCAAAACACTACAACAGCAGTTCCAACAAAGGTTATTGTTAGCACATAGCTATAGTTATAGCGAAATTGCTTTCTTCATTATAAAGCTAATTCTTATACATATATAATGTCATTAGCAGAGACTGTAAGTTTAGGCATTATAAATCATTAAAATAGGCAGTAAAAAAGGCATTATAAATATTAAAACAGGCAATAAAAGGCTATTAGAGAAACCCATTTACTTAATACACTACACTATTCAATAGCTTTGTCATATTTTAAAGAACTTCAAAGTTTTAAACAAAGTGCTGCCGAGATCCATGTCCCTCATCTCGTTATAGTTTGGGGGGGGGGGGGGGGGGACGTACATCTTGTGCAATGTACTTAAATATCAAGATTCTTGATGGGGCTTTCACAAAGATCTTAATACTGGAAATCAGTTTACCAACATCTGGAAACAAGCATCATATCTCTTCTGACACCCTGTGAAAGCCATGTGCTACGCAGGTCACATGACACATGTTTGGAAATGGCACTTATAATGTTAGTCCAGCCTTTTTCATATAGGGTGCAGCGTTACTGATGTCAAGTAAGATATATTGAATCTCTTCAGGCCACAGCAGCTTTAATGAATTGGTGAATAACTGTGCTATAGTTAACTTTCTCAAGACGCTCTGTTGTAAGCAGGAATGGTTTCATTGATTCATCTTCTGTAGGATCAAATGGTCCAATAACAACATTGGCAATGAAATGACCCACGGTATCAGTTAACTTGGCAATAGGAATCTGGATCTTCTTATTTTTCATTTTATCTTTGATTTTCATTGTGTCATCATAACGTTCAGTTAACTTTTTCTCAAACTTGACTAGCTAGGTGCAGACTGGTTAGTATACTTCTCCAAAAACTGACAATGTAGGATTCTGTAATTTGCATAAAGGGATTTCAGCACTGAGGAAAGCTTTACGTAAGTCGAAAGCAAACTGAGATTTTCAACTTCATGTTACAATTACTATTGGAAGCAAATAAAACTTCCCAATAGGCTGGGAAGGTGCATTTTTTGTTTGATTGTGCCAATATGTTGTGATTTGTTGTTGTTTGCTAATGCTCTGGACCTTGGACTTCATCCATTCTCCGTCTGGCATCCCAGTAATAAGATTATTTTGGATTATTTTTGGAATTGCTTGGCATATTAGTGTTATTTGTGCATAATTGAATGTGGATATTATATATTTATCTTATGAAGGTGTGCAGCTAGACAGCCATGACCAGTAGTCAGGCGAAATATTGCCACTGATTATCTTCGTGGATAATCAGGGACGTATTTCTTATCTTCAAGAATGATGGTCCATTTTTTATCTACACTTGCGATTTTATACTCTTCGTGTTGAAATTATTTTATTATATTACTAATTTGTAATTTGGCAGAGTGGAAAGATAAATTATTGTTTTTTGACTGTTTAATTTGCGTGCCTTTTTTTACAAGTATATCAGCTTGTTCATTTCCAGCCAATCCTACCTGTGCTGGAATTCATTGTAGTACTATTTGTTTTCCTAGATTTTGTAGTATTTTTATTGAATGAGTTATTTCATTTATAGCGCTATCATATGAGTATTGATTTGTCATTGCTTGTAGGGCAGATTTTGAGTCACTGAATATGGTTGCTTTGTTGAATTTATTAATATAATTAAAAAGTTGTTTTAGGCTGGCATTAATAGCTGCTATCTCCCCATCAAAGTTTGTTGTATTTGGTCCTATAGATAAATATAGACTGAATAGTTTACAATATATACCGGCTCCAGCATTTCCATTTTTCTTCATGAGAGAACCATCTGTGCAAATATGTAACCATTCTTGTTCTGGGTATTATGTATGAATTGTTTGCTGTGCTAATAAATTTAATTGTACTGAACCAGAATCTTTCTTAGCTGTGATATTTTGAATTAGTTGATCTTCAACGTTAATTTCTGTTTGATAGAGAGGGCATCTTGGGAGTGATTGGATCCAAAAGTATCAATATAACTTTGTAATTTACTGGGTAAAGAAACACTGAATTTTGGCGTCTTGCTACTAGCTACGTCACAACGAAAACTGAAAGAAAAACAAAGTTAGTCTTGCACTTCTTATTGCCTTTTAAAATAAACACAAGCGGTAATTCAAATGCTTTCTTTATCTATAGATTTATTTGCGCGGCAGCACTCATTGTTGCAAAGAAAATAATGAACTGAATGAAGGGTGCCTAATTTGCCTGCAACTTACAGACAATAATATACATTCAGTGAAGTAATTTTCATTGTCACGGACTAATGGTTGTTGAAATAAAATGTACCTGAAGGAAATGTTTAATAATCAATAATAGATAAATAATGAAACAAAGGCAATGAGAAGCATTTACTTCGTAAAATAGGCATTTATATTTAAAAAGGCAGAAAAGGGCAACACAAAACTGTGGCCTTTCAATCAAAAAGGTATAATTCATACAGATCCACTTTTAAATTCAAGATAAAATTGGCATTTAAAAAGGCATTCTGCATAAGTTCTGGTCTCTGGTCATTAACAATATGCACTAAAGCTGTGTTAGTGAGTTTCACTCCTTCATGGACAGACATTATGACTTCTGCACATACACGATTGTGCAACTTACTCCACCATTAGCCTTTCAGGTGAAGAGTTGCCACTGCGCATCTAAGGGAAATGCTCATGTCTCACCTCACAACCTATAGCAAGGTTGGCCAAGGTCAGTTTCCCTTGGCTGGTGGCTTCTTTATAACCACCTTGTTAAGAATATATTTTCTAACCAAATATTAACAACACAGAAATTGCTTGCAAAACTACAGCTGCAGTTTAAGCAAACCCAAATTTGATTTAATTCTTAGTGCATTTAATAAACATTGCTTGTATTGCCATAAACTTCAAATTGTTTTACCATTAATATGTTTTTGAGTTTGTTAGTTTATGGTAGTGTTTAAAACAGTGAAACTTAGTCACACTGTTTGAACTTAATGAATCGGATGATTACACTTTAGTTTCATTTACTAGATTACGTTGTTATAAAATAAATGTGCAACTAAGGTGTAATCATCCTACTGGTAAATCTTAACCACCATTTGAACGATTTGTTGATTACCTAATGATGATGTGCCTTAACAAGCAATTCGGTTGTAATGAATAACAGTTCCTTTACATAAAGAATTTATAACTACTGTTGTCACATATTTCAGAGCATGTTTCTATTAACCAATTCTATTTTCAGAGGTTATTCTCTGATTATTATACTTACTGATGCTAAGTTCTCTGTTATTTCAGGTTATGTATGGAAACAGTATCTGCTGATAGTGGAAAATCATCATTGTCCTCTCCTGATGTCTCAGGAAGAGACACAAGCTTCTATAATGGAAAGGATGACCTTAAATGTGAACACTTGAAACAAAAGAGTTTTATTCATAAGGCCAAAAGTGCACACCGATGTAACACTTGCAGTAAGAGTTTTGTTCGCTTGTCAAATTTGAAAACTCATAATTTGATTCATGAGGGTAAGAAGCCACATAAATGTAAAACTTGTAACAAGAGTTTTGTTAACAAGTCAGATTTGACAAGACATGGTTTGATTCATGAGGGTAAGAAGCCACACCAGTGTAAAACTTGTGATAAGCGTTTTACTCAGTTGTCAACTTTGATAAAACATAATTTGATTCATGAGGGTAAGAAGCCACACAAATGTAAAATTTGTGATAAGAGCTTTACTCAGATGTCAACGTTGAAAACACACAATTTGATTCATGAGGGTAAGAAGCCAAACCAATGTAAAACTTGTGGTAAAGGTTTCACTCAAGTATCAACTTTGAAAAAACATAATTTGATTCATGAAGGTAAGAAGCCACACCATTGTAACATTTGTAATAAGAGCTTTACTTATTTGACAAATTTGAAAGCACATAATTTGATTCATGAGGGTAAGAAACCACATCAGTGTAAAACCTGTGATAAGAGCTTCACTCTGTTGTCAACTTTGCAAAAACATAATTTAATTCATGAGGGTAAGAAACCACACCAGTGTAAAACTTGTAATAAGAGCTTCACCCAGTTGCCGCATTTGAAAGCACATAATTTGACTCATGAAGGTAAGAAGCCACACCAGTGTAAAACATGTGATAAGAGTTTTACTCAGTTGTCAACTTGGAGAACACATAATTTGATTCATGAAGGTAAGAAACCACACCAGTGTAAAACTTGTAATAAGAGCTTTACTCAGTTATCGAACTTGAAAAGACATAATTTTATTCATGAGAGTAAGAACCCCAGATCAAAGGAATAGACTTTAGCGCGTTTAGTAAGCCGATTCTCCAGATATTTCTCAAACTCTGAAAAACCCAGGTCAGCAGAAACATTAAAAGGTTTGTCTTAACTATATCTTCTACATATGCAGTATTTATAGGAATCTTGCTATTTATGCCAACAAACTTACTGTTGGATTTTTTAAACACAAGCTGTGTGTGTGCAGTGTTTAAGAGGCAGAATTGGAATTGAAGAATTCAATGCCACAGTTGGTATTTGAACCACAGACGGGTGCTCTAACCATTAATTTACTGTGACAACCTGCCAGAGTGACAAATTCTCCATCCAATTCATATTTCTCCCAGAGTAAACTCAAAATCTAGTGTTTATCAGATAAAATGCAAGGATTGCCCCAAAATATGCATCAGCCAAACTTAAAGAAACCTTAAAACATGACTAAAGGAGCACATTAGAAACACAACATTCAAACAGATTGACAAATCAGCTGTAGCCCATCACCTCTGGTCAACTCGGCACACCATAGAGCAGGATATTAAATTACTAAAACACAAAAACAACAGCAGAACTGATAATTTGGGAGAAAGTATATAGTATGAAGAGTGTTCACATGGAATTGTGATATACCACAAGCAGACAATGAAGTTTATATCCAGCAACCCAGATAGCACAATCACTGTTACTGTCTCTAATCACTGTCTCCCCAGTCTATACTAATATACAGATCTGGTGTAGCCTATGTGAGCCTATACTAGCCTATCTCCTTAGCCTATACCTATATACATATCTGGTGTAGTCTATGTGAGCCTATAC
This sequence comes from Tenodera sinensis, assembly GCA_030765045.1. Lineage (NCBI taxonomy): Eukaryota > Metazoa > Arthropoda > Insecta > Mantodea > Mantidae > Tenodera > Tenodera sinensis. The sequence continues at coordinate 2,766,218 of CM060969.1, forward strand.
TAGCCTATCTCCTCAGTCTATACTTATATACATATCTGGTGTAGCCTATGTGAGCCTATACTAGCCTATCTCCTCAGTCTATACTTATATACAGATCTGGTGTAGCCTATGTGAGCCTATACTAGCCTATCTCCTCAGTCTATACTTATATACAGATCTGGTGTAGCCTATCTGAGCCTATACTAGCCTATCTCCTCAATGTATACTTATATACAGATCTGATGCAGCCTGTGTGAGCCTATACTAGCCTATCTCCTCAGTCTATAGTTATATACAGATCCGGTGTAGCCTATGTGAGCCTATACTAGCCTATCTCCTCAGCCTATACTTATATACAGATCTGGTGTAGCCTATGTGAGCCTATACTAGCCTATCTCCTCAGTCTATACTTATATACAGATCTGGTGTAGCCTATGTGAGCCTATACTAGCCTATCTCCTCAGTCTATACTTATATACAGATCTGGTGTAGCCTATCTGAGCCTATACTAGCCTATCTCCTCAATGTATACTTATATACAGATCTGATGCAGCCTGTGTGAGCCTATACTAGCCTATCTCCTCAGTCTATAGTTATATACAGATCCGGTGTAGCCTATGTGAGCCTATACTAGCCTATCTCCTCAGCCTATACTTATATACAGATCTGGTGTAGCCTATGTGAGCCTATACTAGCCTATCTCCTCAATGTATACTTATATACAGATCTGGTGTAGCCTATGTGAGCCTATACTAGCCTATCTCCTCAGTCTATACTTATATACAGATCTGGTGTAGCCTATCTGAGCCTATACTAGCCTATCTCCTCAATGTATACTTATATACAGATCTGATGCAGCCTGTGTGAGCCTATACTAGCCTATCTCCTCAGTCTATAGTTATATACAGATCCGGTGTAGCCTATGTGAGCCTATACTAGCCTATCTCCTCAGCCTATACTTATATACAGATCTGGTGTAGCCTATGTGAGCCTATACTAGCCTATCTCCTCAGTCTATACTTATATACAGATCTGGTGTAGCCTATGTGAGCCTATACTAGCCTATCTCCTCAATGTATACTTATATACAGATCTGGTGCAGCCTGTGTGAGCCTATACTAGCCTATCTCCTCAGTCTATACTTATATACAGATCCGGTGTAGCCTATGTGAGCCTATACTAGCCTATCTCCTCAGTCTATACTTATATACATATCTGGTGTAGCCTATGTGAGCCTATACTAGCCTATCTCCTCAGTCTATACTTATATACAGATCTGGTGTAGCCTATGTGAGCCTATACTAGCCTATCTCCTCAGTCTATACTTATATACATATCTGGTGTAGCCTATGTGAGCCTATACTAGCCTATCTCCTCAGTCTATACTTATATACAGATCTGGTGTAGCCTATGTGAGCCTATACTAGCCTATCTCCTCAATGTATACTTATATACAGATCTGGTGCAGCCTGTGTGAGCCTATACTAGCCTATCTCCTCAGTCTATACTTATATACAGATCCGGTGTAGCCTATGTGAGCCTATACTAGCCTATCTCCTCAGCCTATACTTATATACAGATCTGGTGTAGCCTATGTGAGCCTATCTCCACAGTCTATACTGATATACATATCTGGTGTAGCCTATGTGAGCCTATACTAGCCTATCTCCTCAGTCTATACTTATATACAGATCTGGTGTAGCCTATGTGAACCTATACTAGCCTATCTCCTCAGTCTATACTTATATACATATATGGTATAGCCTATGTGAGCCTATACTAGCCTATCTCCTCAGTGTATACTTATATACAGATCTGGTGTAGCCTATGTGAGCCTATACTAGCCTATCTCCTCAGTCTATACTTATATACATATCTGGTGTAGCCTATGTGAGCCTATACTAGCCTATCTCCTCAGTCTATACTTATATACAGATCTGGTGTAGCCTATGTGAGCCTATACTAGCCTATCTCCTCAGTCTATACTTATATACAGATCTGGTGTAGCCTATGTGAGCCTATACTAGCCTATCTCCTTAGCGTATACTTATATACATATCTGGTGTAGCCTATGTGAGCCTATACTAACCTATCTCCTCAGTCTATACTTATATACAGATCTGGTATAGCCTATGTGAGCCTATACTAGCCTATCTCCTCAGTCTATACTTATATACAGATCTGGTGTAGCCTATGTGAGCCTATACTAGCCTATCTCCTTAGCGTATACTTATATACATATCTGGTGTAGCCTATGTGAGCCTATACTAACCTATCTCCTCAGTCTATACTTATATACAGATCTGGTATAGCCTATGTGAGCCTATACTAGCCTATCTCCTCAGTCTATACTTATATACAGATCTGGTGTAGCCTATGTGAGCCTATACTAGCCTATCTCCTCAGTCTATACTTATATACAGATCTGGTGTAGCCTGTGTGAGCCTATACTAGCCTATCTCCTCAGTGTATACTTATATACAGATCTGGTGTAGCCTATGTGAGCCTATACTAGCCTATCTCCTCAGTCTATACTTATATACATATCTGGTGTAGCCTATGTGAGCCTATACTAGCCTATCTCCTCAGTCTATACTTATATACAGATCTGGTGTAGCCTGTGTGAGCCTATACTAGCCTATCTCCTCAGTCTATACTTATATACAGATCTGGTGTAGCCTATGTGAGCCTATACTAGCCTATCTCCTCAGTCTATACTTATATACATATCTGGTGTAGCCTATGTGAGCCTATACTAGCCTATCTCCTCAGTCTATACTTATATACATATCTGGTGTAGCCTATGTGAGCCTATACTAGCCTATCTCCTCAGTCTATACTTATATACAGATCTGGTGTAGCCTGTGTGAGCCTATACTAGCCTATCTCCTCAGTCTATAGTTATATACAGATCCGGTGTAGCCTATGTGAGCCTATACTAGCCTATCTCCTCAGCCTATACTTATATACAGATCTGGTGTAGCCTATGTGAGCCTATCTCCACAGTCTATACTGATATACATATCTGGTGTAGCCTATGTGAGCCTATACTAGCCTATCTCCTCAGTCTATACTTATATACAGATCTGGTGTAGCCTATGTGAGCCTATACTAGCCTATCTCCTCAGTCTATACTTATATACATATATGGTATAGCCTATGTGAGCCTATACTAGCCTATCTCCTCAGTCTATACTTACATACAGATCTGGTGTAGCCTATGTGAGCCTATCTCCTCAGTCTACACTTACATACAGATCTGGTGTAGCCTATGTGAGCCTATACTAGCCTACCTCCTCAGTCTATACTTATATACAGATCTGGTGTAGCCTGTGTGAGCCTATACTAGCCTATCTCCTCAGTGTATACTTATATACAGATCTGGTGTAGCCTATGTGAGCCTATACTAGCCTATCTCCTCAGTCTATACTTATATACATATCTGGTGTAGCCTATGTGAGCCTATACTAGCCTATCTCCTCAGTCTATACTTATATACAGATCTGGTGTAGCCTATGTGAGCCTATACTAGCCTATCTCCTCAGTCTATACTTATATACATATCTGGTGTAGCCTATGTGAGCCTATACTAGCCTATCTCCTCAGTCTATACTTATATACAGATCTGGTGTAGCCTATGTGAGCCTATACTAGCCTATCTCCTCAATGTATACTTATATACAGATCTGGTGCAGCCTGTGTGAGCCTATACTAGCCTATCTCCTCAGTCTATACTTATATACAGATCCGGTGTAGCCTATGTGAGCCTATACTAGCCTATCTCCTCAGCCTATACTTATATACAGATCTGGTGTAGCCTATGTGAGCCTATCTCCACAGTCTATACTGATATACATATCTGGTGTAGCCTATGTGAGCCTATACTAGCCTATCTCCTCAGTCTATACTTATATACAGATCTGGTGTAGCCTATGTGAGCCTATACTAGCCTATCTCCTCAGTCTATACTTATATACATATATGGTATAGCCTATGTGAGCCTATACTAGCCTATCTCCTCAGTCTATACTTACATACAGATCTGGTGTAGCCTATGTGAGCCTATCTCCTCAGTCTACACTTACATACAGATCTGGTGTAGCCTATGTGAGCCTATACTAGCCTACCTCCTCAGTCTATACTTATATACAGATCTGGTGTAGCCTGTGTGAGCCTATACTAGCCTATCTCCTCAGTGTATACTTATATACAGATCTGGTGTAGCCTATGTGAGCCTATACTAGCCTATCTCCTCAGTCTATACTTATATACATATCTGGTGTAGCCTATGTGAGCCTATACTAGCCTATCTCCTCAGTCTATACTTATATACAGATCTGGTGTAGCCTATGTGAGCCTATACTAGCCTATCTCCTTAGCGTATACTTATATACATATCTGGTGTAGCCTATGTGAGCCTATACTAACCTATCTCCTCAGTCTATACTTATATACAGATCTGGTATAGCCTATGTGAGCCTATACTAGCCTATCTCCTCAGTCTATACTTATATACAGATCTGGTGTAGCCTATGTGAGCCTATACTAGCCTATCTCCTTAGCGTATACTTATATACATATCTGGTGTAGCCTGTGTGAGCCTATACTAACCTATCTCCTCAGTCTATACTTATATACAGATCTGGTATAGCCTATGTGAGCCTATACTAGCCTATCTCCTCAGTCTATACTTATATACAGATCTGGTGTAGCCTATGTGAGCCTATACTAGCCTATCTCCTCAGTCTATACTTATATACAGATCTGGTGTAGCCTGTGTGAGCCTATACTAGCCTATCTCCTCAGTGTATACTTATATACAGATCTGGTGTAGCCTATGTGAGCCTATACTAGCCTATCTCCTCAGTCTATACTTATATACATATCTGGTGTAGCCTATGTGAGCCTATACTAGCCTATCTCCTCAGTCTATACTTATATACAGATCTGGTGTAGCCTGTGTGAGCCTATACTAGCCTATCTCCTCAGTCTATACTTATATACAGATCTGGTGTAGCCTATGTGAGCCTATACTAGCCTATCTCCTCAGTCTATACTTATATACATATCTGGTGTAGCCTATGTGAGCCTATACTAGCCTATCTCCTCAGTCTATACTTATATACAGATCTGGTGTAGCCTATGTTAGCCTATACTAGCCTATCTCCTCAGTCTATACTTATATACATATCTGGTGTAGCCTATGTGAGCCTATCTCCTCAGCCTATACTTATATACACATCTGGTGTAGTCTATGTGAGCCTATACTAGCCTATCTCCTCAGCCTATACTTATATACATATCTGGTGTAGTCTATGTGAACCTATACTAGCCTATCTCCTCAGTCTATACTTATATACATATCTGGTGTAGTCTATGTGAGCCTATACTAGCCTATCTCCTCAGTCTATACTTATATACAGATCTGGTGTAGCCTGTGTGAGCCTATACTAGCCTATCTCCTCAGTCTATACTTATATACATATCTGGTGTAGCCTATGTGAGCCTATCTCCTCAGCCTATACTTATATACACATCTGGTGTAGTCTATGTGAGCCTATACTAGCCTATCTCCTCAGCCTATACTTATATACATATCTGGTGTAGTCTATGTGAGCCTATACTAGCCTATCTCCTCAGTCTATACTTATATACATATCTGGTGTAGTCTATGTGAGCCTATACTAGCCTATCTCCTCAGTCTATACTTATATACAGATCTGGTGTAGCCTGTGTGAGCCTATACTAGCCTATCTCCTCAGTCTATACTTATATACAGATCTGGTGTAGTCTATGTGAGCCTATACTAGCCTATCTCCTCAGTCTATACTTATATACAGATCTGGTGTAGCCTATGTGAGCCTATACTAGCCTATCTCCTCAGTCTATACTTATATACAGATCTGGTGTAGCCTATGTGAGCCTATACTAGCCTATCTCCTCAATGTATACTTATATACAGATCTGGTGCAGCCTGTGTGAGCCTATACTAGCCTATCTCCTCAGCCTATACTTATATACAGATCTGGTGTAGGCTATGTGAGCCTATACTAGCCTATCTCCTCAGCCTATACTTATATACAGATCTGGTGTAGGCTATGTGAACCTATACTAGCCTATCTCTTCAGCCTATACTTATATATAGATCTGGTGTAGGCTATGTGAGCCTATACTAGCCTATCTCCTCAGTCTATACTTATATACAGATCTGGTGTAGCCTATGTGAGCCTATACTAGCCTATCTCCTCAGTCTATACTTATATACAGATCTGGTGCAGCCTATGTGAGCCTATACTAGCCTATCTCCTCAGTCTATACTTATATACAGATCTGGTGTAGGCTATGTGAGCCTATACTAGCCTATCTCCTCAGCCTATACTTATATACAGATCTGGTGTAGGCTATGTGAGCCTATACTAGCCTATCTCCTCAGCCTATACTTATATACAGATCTGGTGTAGGCTATGTGAACCTATACTAGCCTATCTCTTCAGCCTATACTTATATATAGATCTGGTGTAGGCTATGTGAGCCTATACTAGCCTATCTCCTCAGTCTATACTTATATACAGATCTGGTGTAGCCTATGTGAACCTATACTAGCCTATCTCTTCAGCCTATACTTATATATAGATCTGGTGTAGCCTATGTGAGCCTATACTAGCCTATCCCCCCAGTCTATACTTATATACAGATCTGGTGTAGCCTATGTGAGCCTATACTAGCCTATCTCTTCAGCCTATACTTATATACAGATCTGGTGTAGCCTATGTGAGCCTATACTAGCCTATCTCCTCAGTCTATACTTATATACAGATCTGGTGTAGTCTATGTGAACGTATACTAGCCTATCTCCCCAGTCTATACTTATATACAGATCTGGTGTAGTCTATGTGAGCTAACCTTTGTGCAACACTGCTTGTTGATGCCATGTTTTAGCTCTGAGATGTAACACTCAGAAGCTTCTCACTTCAGCTACAAGCAGGAAAATATACGTATGTATTTCAAGAAAGAAAGAAAGGGAGCCTGCTAAGTCCAAGTTACGAAACACGTGTAAGGAAAAATTGCAATTCTGCTTTATTCTGATGACTCATAAACCACGCATACAGTAGTGTTCTATTTCACATTGTGCTGTGATTTGCTGACGCATAGCTCACACATACAATGGGTCCACTACTGTTTCTTTCCGAGATGCATTCGGCAAAGCAAAGTTAACTTTTTACCACAGTGAAACAAATAGTGCCATTTCAACGATTTGTAAATGCAACTCAACATTGCTGATGATGTACATGTATACTGCATACAATGAGTTTTATACCAGTTTTTGTTTCATTAAAATAACTTAAAATCTACGCAAAATACAGCTGTATATTTACGAAGCACTTCTAGCACATTTAACAATTTAAATGCCCTGCACTGGATATTGGGCATCCGTTCTCGGCCTGCGGAGCTTTTAAATGGCTATCGCTCAAGAGGTTAAGGGCGCTGATAACCATGTAGTTGAATGCACTTAAGACCTCCTTAACCTTACAATTAGTAAATTATTCTTTCCCATCAGCAGTACAGGTTGTGCACAATTAGCCATTCAGAAATTATACTTTTGTCTTGTTAAATTGTCAAACAAACTATTCCTAACAGCAAGAAACATCAAAAGCACCATAATGAATTCTACAAAGCTATAATCACATTTATCATGATTGGAGCATGATCAGTGGCTTTCATCTTAGCCGATCACCATTTCAAATCAGTTCGAGGTATGCAATGGGGAAACGCTCGTCCTCGTTAGACATGGAGCTGGAGGATTTGGCCCAAACTGGGAGAACCCAGGATAAAGCCTCTGAAAAGAGCATAAGCCCAAGAAATAAGAATCGAGCACCACCTGCTACAAGGTAATGCTGAGTTACCTTCAAGTACTTATCCCATGCAGATTTTAACACGGCTATCCTACAATGGAACACAATAACCAGAACTTGAGCTTTTGAGGATCTGCCCGAGTACCCCAGGGACCTTAAGCAAAGTAAGATTCAAAAGGTAAACGTGAGCTATGGAACTGCGATAGTGCTATAGCCCATGTAGTCCTGTTTACTCTTGATGACTTGCATAACTGGTAAACCGTAAGAGATAGACAAATCTTACTGTACAAAAAATGTACATCTCATTAAAACATACAATTTACGTCCAAATAACTTTAAGGGTGCTCAACTTCATAGTCATTAGCACTTTTTTAAAGAGATAACCGTCTCAGATATTCCTTGTTATTTGTGTGACTTTTGCAGAACTTACACTTTCCTCAAATGGAAGATCATTATTCATTTTTTATATTGTAGAAAGAAGTATGTTCCGGGCTGTTATGCCGTGGTCTGCTGGAGATCTGTCTTCCAGACGTTTCGTCTACAACTGCGGTAGACATCCTCAGTGGCGCTGTCGAAGTCTCCTCGTGGAAGGTATCACTGCGTTGACTGTCTGTGGGGCTCCATTTATACCATGCGCAACGTGCGCTGATTGGCCCGGGGCGTCCAGAGATGTGGTGGCTGGTGGAGGGGGTTCTATCTCTCTCATGCTGCTGGTCTCTTCTTATTGGCTTACCTTGCTATCCTGCTTCTTATGATGTTCTATGACCGGATGCCAGTTGCTGTTTAATCTTAAGGCCTCTTCCTTCTTATTAAAGTTGTTAGGGTGCTTGTAAATTTCAATAGCCTCTCGCTGTAGTCGGGCATGGTAATGTAAGGTAGATGCAAGGATGTGCGTATCCTGGAACTTAATACTGTGTTCACCGACTGCATTAATGGCATGTTCAGCAACCGCAGACTTATCAGTTTGGCCCAGGCGGCAGCTTCTTTTGTGTTCCGTGAGTCTGGTCTTAACACTGCGCTGAGTAGTTCCAATGTATACTGAGCCACAACCACAAGGAATACTGTATGCTCCAGCCGATGACAAAGCTTCTCGGGGATCCTTGGGTGATCGTAGTAAACTGCTTAACTGTCTGGTGGGTTTGAAGATCGTCTTGACGTTATGTCGCTGTAATATGCAATCAATTCGGTCGGTGACATTTTTTAAGTATGGTAGGAACACAATGCCCTTACTCTTGGGCTGATCTGGATTCCGGATGACAGGTTGAGTCTTAGGAGGCTGGCAAGCTCTTCTTACTTCTTGGATTGAATAGCCATTGGAAAGTAATGCTTGTTCTAAGTGGCCAAGTTCTTGTTTTAAGAAGTGCAGCTCACAGATGCGGGAAGCACGGGTTGCAAGCGTCTTGATCATTGCACGCTTCTGTCTGGGATGATGATTGGACTGTTTGTTTAAGTAGCGGTCAGTATGGGTAGGCTTGCGGTAGACCGTGTGTCCAAGTGTCCCGTCGGCCTTCTTGCTAACCAAGACGTCCAGAAACGCTAGTTGTCCATCCTTTTCTTTTTCCATTGTGAACTGAATGCGTCGATTGATGCTGTTCAGATGTTGAAGGAAGTCCTGAAGGGCGTTCTCTCCGTGGGGCCATATGACGAAAGTGTCGTCTACATATCGGAACCAGACCAATGGTTTTTGTGCGGCCGTTTCTAGGGCTAAGGTGAAAGCCTACATAGCTTCATTTTTTATATGTTAGCCATGCAAAGAGAATGGAATGTAAAAGCTTTAAAATATTTGAGTATCACTCAAAGTCTACTGTATTCCCATATTCCCCTTGTACCTACAAGGAAATAGCAATAAGATAATTTCTGCAAATCTTTATCTTTACTAACACGAAGAAGATATAGGAATAAGAGTTTGTAAGAATGGTTAGTACAAGAGTAGAGAAAGTCATGTGAGTGCAACACATAACATTGTTTCTAGAACTGTACCTTTTGGATTCTGAGGGCCTCAAAACATATATTCCCATGGAATCCTGGTATTGAATTTAAGGTGGAGTGCAATACTTTCTCTATAAAATATGTTCATGGTAGAACAAATGAATATAGTTGAATGATTTTCTTTGAAGGACAAAGGGTTAAAAAATGAGACAGATTCACAAAATTGCTATAAAAGAACTTAAAAAGCTCAGAAAAGAAATGAGGTTTGTATTAAAGTTACATATAAAAGTTATTACAATAAAATAGGATAAAAGCAGCAGTCTTGAATGTTGGTCACACTTGTTCCTTTACTGTGCCGTCCTCCATCCCATACAGCACCTTCGTCACCATGTTGACAAACAGACCAGTCTCGACAACACCTGCAACACAATCAAATCCATCCAAAGTGGAAACAGGATTTTATGCTATGAAATGTTATCTATACAGAGTGTCCCAAAAAAATACAGATTGGCAGGTTGTCACAGTAGCTTAATGGTTAGAGCACACATCTGGTAAGCAGAGGGTCTCTGGTTCAAATCCCAGCTGTGGCATTGAATTTTTCAGTTCCAATTCTACCTCTCAAACATTGCCCACACACGGCTTGTGTGTTTAAAAACACCAACAGTAAGTTTGTTGGCATAAATAATGTTGTTAGCTAATCCTCAATTTCTGACAATGAAGTCATTAATCCTGTTGTTCTCCAATATTTTTCACTGATGGATGGGAAGGGCACTAGAAGTAGCCCGGCATATTTGAAGCTGATCTCCATACATTTCCTCTTGCAGATCACATAGAGGACAGAGTGGTGAAGAATATATCCCAATTCTGTTTAAATGTTTTGCCAGACAATCATGTCCTGTAAATAATCAACCTGAAGGTTACAACTGCCGTTTTTCGAGGATACTCAGGAATTACTGTTTGAATGTTTGGTAGTTCTCATTTCTTATTCTTTGATTTTTCATAGTAATATTTTGCAATAATTTTTTTGAATTCAGGGTTGACTAATCTTCTAGCTGCATAAAATGGTAGATTAACTATAGATTTCTGTACACTGCTGGTACCCTTTTTTGTAAGAAAATCAGCTTTGTCATTACTTGGCATAAATAAATAATAACTCCATTGTTAAATAGATGTTCACAACAGTCCCCTGATGGAACATGTGATACATACCTGGAATCATTTTGATGGCTGTATTGACAGACGTCCAATCAAACTCCGTCGCAGGGAACTTCCAGTCCAATAGGAAGTTACCGTTGTCTGTCACCACTGGTCCCTGTCAGTAAACAGGCAGTTGTAATATTTACAATAAACACTTCACCATCTCACGATATCAGTTATACATACAGCTTTCATCTTGGCCATCCTCAGCTCTGCTGTGCCTCCATAGAGTGCCTCTATTCTCTTCTGAACTGGACAGTACGCCATGGGGATCACTTCTACAGGAATACCTTTCTTGTACTTCTCTCCGAGCTTCTGCGACTCCTTTCTGCAAACGCACACACACACATCATCAAAGCTTCTGCACTACCTACCAATGTTAAATCTTTCAAGTTCTAAGACACCAGATATAACGGTAATCCCAAAAGTATGGCCTCCAAAGTGCTGGGGTTGTGGGAAACTGTTTGTGTGTATGTTGGCCATACTGCTTTTCTCCTTCCTCCCTCCCTAACCACCACACATTCGCTGGAGCTCTCAGTCTGGCCTGTTAGTTACTACCAAGTGCAAAGTTTGCACTGTTATTCGGTTGTTTAGTGCAAAAGGGGTTAAACCTAACAAAATTCATTGACAGATGATGGAACTGCATGGATAGCCTCGTAAGGATGTCAAAAATATCTGCAAGTAGTGTAGAGAGTTTGCAGATGGTCACATGGAAATTCAGGATGAGGAAAGAAGAGTGAGACCATCAATTCCCGACAAGACAATCGCAAAGGTTCAGCAAATGGTGCTTCAAGATCGGCAAATCACTCTCAGTGAGCTTTACACTGTTGTTCCTGAGATTTCTTGAAGATGTGTGTAAGATGGGTCCCAAGAGTGCTGACAGAGCATCACACAAAGCAACGTGCTGAAACTTCCCACAAATGCAGTGAACAAGATAACGCCCAGCCTCTATAGAATTCTTGTTGGGCGAGTCGTTTTCTCTTTTCCTTCCTTTTAAAAATAGGTATAATTATTTTAGTGAATAGATCTCTAGGATCATGTATAAACATATTCAACATGAGGAATTAAGTGCATTAAAGTATTATAACACACTGACTGTTTTACAAAGTTGATAATGCTTTCATTGTTGGTACTGGCTCATTTATACCCGTGTTGCTTGCGCATATCGAGCGAGCGAGCGTGCAGGGTGGGGATGAGCATGACCTCAAGCTGCCTCATGGAAGTGGATATAGTATAGGTGCCTAAAGCCAAGACTAGAAGAGTACTACGGCCAAGCTACTGAAGATCTCCCAAGTAGCTTTGGAGGAAACATCTGCAAGCTCTGTGTTCACTGCATTAGCAAGTCTTTCAGCAGCTTGCACCAACCATACAATAGAACTTAGATTTAAAATGTTCTAAATCAGAAAAATGGTGTTAAAATATATATTACAGTGTATCTTTTTTGTAAAGTAATATTATTAATCATATACCAGTGGCCTCAAAATGAATGCTTTTTAAAGTATTTATTTGCTTTTTGCAATTGTCAACATTTAAACATCAGTTTTTATAACAAATTCGAACTTACGATGCATCACAGATGATTACGAGCTGACGAGCACATGAAGCCACAATTTTCTCCTGAGTCAGGCAGCCACCTCCCCCTTTGATAAGTGTCATGCTTTTGTCCACTTCATCTGCTCCATCAATAGCACAGTCCAACTGAAAAATGATACATAATGTTGGAGTAAGCACATATCCTATATGTCTGACCAGATCTTCAAATACAAAGCCATTCCTCTGTGCACCTCCAGCAAACTATTTATTCATGTGCCAATATCAAGAAAGGGAAGAAAAAAGACCTTATGTGTTGCACTCACATGACTTTCTCTACTCTTGTACTAAATGTTCTTACCAACTCTTATTTCTCTAACTTCTTCATGTCAGTCAAGTTAAACATTTACAGAAATTACCTTATGCTCATTTCCTTGTAGATACAAGGGAAATATGGGAATACAGTAGGCTTTTAGCAATAGTCAAATCTTTTAAAGGTTTGAAATTCCATTCTCTCTGCACAGCCAAGAGATAAAAAAGTGAACAACAATCCTCCATTTCAGAAAACTATTATCGGCGAAAACTATTATCGGCGCCAAACAAGAAAGATATTGTGACTTTGGTGGGTGTAAAGTAAAGGAGACAGATGTAGTCGGGATAAAGAAACACTTTTATTTCCGTAAACAGTAACTTTGTACACTCGTTGCAACAGCAAGAAAGTCTTTACCGATTCACCAACAGCACAGCTCCGAATTCGTAACACAAGAACTGTCCCTTCTCACATTTTACTGCTATTTATATCTCCCAGGCACTGTTCTGGAATCTTCAGGAAAGTTCAGCTATTATTGCGGTGAAATACAAAGCAGAGAATTCCAGAAGTCTCTATCCCTTTCTCTCTTTTGCGGTAGTGCCGACAATAATGCGATGGGCGACACTGCTCCCTCCTCAAGGCTGGTCGTTAGGCCAGGTAGGCGACTGGCTGGGTCCCCCCTCCCCAGTGCTGCAATCAGATGCGGCGGGCGCGGTGACAATATTGACAGTTGGCGGTGAAAGAGAGGCGACGTTGCCGCTTATCGCGCCACGTGGAGAGAGCGTAGCATTATGTGTAAGAAGACGGTTGAATTGCATTTGTAATGTAGAGCAAGTATAATTTATATTCGTATTCGAAAACAATAGTAAAATAGTTCATTTACACGTAAAGGATAGGATATGGATTATAACACTGTAAAGATTAATGTTAACAAAAGAAACGTACCTGTGAAATATTGTAATGGGAAACACTGCTGCTATCCGACTCGCTTGCATTATTGCCATTGCTGCTGGAATTACCCGAGGATTTAACAAACTGTTCTATTCTTGCTTCTAAGACTCCATTTCCCGTGTTACAGTTATTACGCCCTTTGTATCGGCAACCACTTGTTCACAGTTTTCAGATTTTTATTGATGTAGCTTTATTACAGACGACACTGTGAAATCTTTGTTTCGCCCAATGTAACCCTTTACTTCGACCCAAATTAATTAAATCGGAGTGCACCAGGAAAGGGCGATACCAAACAATTTTGCGACCATGTTCTTCAGTAATACCATCAACCGCATAATCCTTTAATTGGGACATGTACCTTACCAAGCACAATTTCATTTGCTTCCCAAGTATGTGAAGTTTTTCGTTTGACTACGCTGTCTTTGTCAATATTTTTGGACATAATTATTCATTAAAAGAGTGAGACAGTTGTAAATGCTCACAACGTATGCAAATACACACGTAAATAGAAGGCAAATAACCACATTAAATAGAACGATGCAAGCGAACTTGTCAGCACACACGCAATCTCTGATGCAAACATTGCAAGCTGCAGCTGGAGGGAGACATTGTGTATATTGCAGGGAAAACAAGATAAGATGCACAGTTTATGTTACTGCTAGATTACAGGTCAGGCACATGCTAATCACGTGTTAAATATCGACAACACTGCTTAAGCGTTTAGCGTTGCTGTGGAAACACCTTAGCTCTAATTGGTTGCTCTTTTCGTTGCCATGGCGATCGCCATGACACGCCCATCCCCTCATGTTCCTTTAGACCCTTCCACCACGTGGGTAGCAACTGTCAATCCCCTTCTTATTTGACGCCGAAATCCAGCATTAGCCAACAACAACAACAACATTTTTGTATAGTAAGATTTGGTCTATCTCTTATGGTTTATGAGTTGTTCAAAAGCCATCCAGAGTAAACAGGACTACATGGGCTATAGCCAGAAAATTCAAAATATATATTTCATTTGTCATAAAAATATCTTAAACATATGACATTTTAATCAAAATCATTAGAGCCATTTTTGAGAAAATCAAAATTTTCCAAATAAAGGGTAGTTTAGGGTGGAGGAATTTTCCTCAAAATCTTCGTGCTGCTTCCTTAAAAGATATTAAACTTAAATATCAACTTTGGTTTTTAACAGACTTTTTGATTTTGAGTTCTGCTGTCCACAGACACATACACAGACGTTTTTCTAAAAATACTTTTTTTCAATTCAGGGGGCCTCAAAACACATATTTATGGTGAAGTCTTGACTCTAATTTTTGGGTGAAATACAATAGTTCCCCTTCTTGCTATACATAGAAGAGAAATTAAAAAAGAAAGAAAAAGGATTGGGATTTTGCTATGGCAATATAAAATGTAATTTGTTATCTTGGAGAAAGCTACAATGGATCATTTTTACTTTGCCTAACATGAGCACAACCAGCAGAGAACACCTGTGCTAATTACTGCAATTACTAAATGACTAATAAAGATATGGAGTAAAGATAAACAAAACTGCAGTTACCAAAACACCAATTCACTGAAAACACAGACACAGAGACAGACATAAACACAGACACAAACACACACCATACACACACACATACACACGCATACAGACACACACACCATACACATGCACAATAGAGAAGTATTCAATTAGACTAAGGTAGATAAAAAATTAGAGGTAAATAAAAGTGCAAATGTTCAAATAGAACATCACCAACAACATATACATGTATATAAAAGTAAATTGTATGTAAATAAATAAATGCAAGCATGTAGTATTCCTACGGAATGGGGCATGCTATTAAAAAAAAAGAAACAAATACACACACAATACACACACAGACACATACACACACCCACACACACACATACATACACACACCCACACACATACACACATGCACACATACACACACCCACACACATACATACATACATACATACACACACCCACACACATACACACACCCACACACATACACACACCCACACACATACATACACACCCACACACATGCACACATACACACACCCACATACACACACACATGCACACATACACACACCCACATACACACACACATGCACACATACACACACCCACACACATACATACATACATACACACCCACACACATGCACACATACACACACCCACACACATACATACATACATACACATACATACACACACCCACACACATACATACACACACCCACA
Source organism: Tenodera sinensis (assembly GCA_030765045.1). Taxonomy (NCBI): domain Eukaryota; kingdom Metazoa; phylum Arthropoda; class Insecta; order Mantodea; family Mantidae; genus Tenodera; species Tenodera sinensis. Next base: position 2,782,230 of record CM060969.1, read on the forward strand.
CACATGCACACATACACACACCCACACACATACATACACACACCCACACACATACATACACACACCCACACACATACACACATGCACACATACACACACACCCACACACATACATCCACACACATACACACATACACACATGCACACATACACACACCCACATACATACATACATACATACACCCACATACACACTCGCACCCACACACATACACACATGCACACATACACACACCCACACACATACACACATGCATACACCCACACACAC